>JAQQRF010000456.1:0-112572 GCA_030523145.1 Trissolcus brochymenae
CTATGAGCAAAGACATATAAAAACACACGAGAGACACCGGTTTCATCGTCACTTTTTTCTTTTAATCAAACATTCTATTTTTTTTTTTTTTTTTTTTTTCATTTTCTTTTCACATTGAATCAATCATGCCACTTTTTACAATTTCATGGTAAAACAAAATCGAAATTTTGTTTTTTCAATTTTTGTCTTTTTTTTTTTTGATTTTCAAAATCGTTCAAAATGATCAGAAACAATGTTGGTGGTGTATTTACATCTCTGGCAACTCATGTTAACCAATCGATTTTCGTCGTGTCGAACTCTTTTTTTTTGATTCGGCCATTCCGTTTGATACGACGGAGTTCTTTTCGACCAGTGTGTTTTTCCTCGTGTGTGTACTCGCCTGCACACACGACCGAGCTGATCTATTATTCCGACGGGCCTATTATGTATTTGCCGAGCTTCTTAACGAGCGTATTTATTCTTCGCGTGTCAAACGCATCGGCGTAGAACGTTCGCTCGTTGATTCGACGCTTGGAATATCGTTACGTGTCGCTACTAATTGCTATATCGATTGCGCCCGACTTCACTACCACTGCGATCATAATACAGTCCGACAAAATGTTTCATAATACAGCCCCGACAAAATGTTTCAATACTTTCGATTTGCAAAAATACTGGCGCTCAAGATTTCGTTCGCTTTTATACGTGAGCGAAATCCCAACTCCCTCCTCTTTTTTCTATGCATAATGAATATCACTGAATGGTGTAATGATAAAATTTAATTTTCATTCGGGGCTTCAAACCGGGGAAAAAAACTATGAAAAATGTTTAAAACTCTTTGTAATCCGATCACCAAAATGTTAACAAAAAATTTTATCAGTCGCAGTCAATTGGATTTTTTTTTTATTGTTAATGTTTCGGTTACTTTTTTTTAGTCTTGTCGCACAGACCACCTGTTAACCTTATATGATTTCAATTAAATGAATTCTCCCAATAATCAATATAGGGTACGCACATTTAAAGTCATGATGTAATGAATATTTAGCTAGGAAATAAAAAGTTTTCAGATATTTGGACACCCTATTTATAATTTCATTGATTATATAAAAAACTGTATCTATGCTTAAACGTACACTTAAAATATCAGTCGAGCCACCAAATAGTAGTTGTTTTGAATTTACATTCTTTTTGTTTTGCAAATTTTTCACACAAACAATTTTTCAAGGGGAAAATCTTGTTTACACCTGTCTGTCCGAATAATCAAAAAGGGCTCATAAAAAGTTGGAACAAAAAATTCGATCGTTATGGAGATTAAATAATAAACTAGAGTTGCATCTGAAAATTGGGCAGGTTCGTTATGTAGGTCAGAGTGGAAGATCTACCAGAACCAGAGGGGAGGCATTTGTTTTGGAAACAATTGACGACTGTGACGAGAAACGTTTGGACCCACGTTAAAATTGCGCAACCTTTTGAAGTGGCCTGTGAGGAACCCCGTTGCGATCCATAAGCAGAGCATTTGATGGAAAGCGCTGCGAAAATGTGTTTCTGGAGCGTGACCAATGATCTAACCTTGACTTCAAAGTTATCGGTTGAGACAATATCTCGCGCGTGTCAAAAATCCACGGGAATGATTTGTAGGTGGAAAATGGTCAGAGAGGCACCGCAAAAGGTGGCCAGAGCTTCCAAAAGTTGGGTAAACGAATATAAAGATAAAGATACAACGAAAGGAAGCAGGGTTTACGAGGTGGCCCTTTTTCGTCCTTTCTTTTCTCGCACAGGGAAAAACCTTTCTCAGCTTTTGGGTCAGTAGGCTCTAACATTTTTGGAAATCTTAGAATGACTGTATTTGTGCCACCCGCTCGACTACTGCTTATTTACAGCATTTACAACGTCTCTTTCGGTTTGTGTTCGTCGGTTATAAAACTTTGCTTACTGTTGCTGCCGCAAAGGACGTTTCTTCGCTTTCGTTTCCTCGACATCTGAAAAACTTGTGACCAGAATTTTATGAACCTCTCGATCCGAACTTCCTTTTTGTGTTAGACTCTAATCAACATGTGTTTTATAAACTACTCTCAATCAGCTTTAATTAAATTAATACTTTAATCAATCAATAATTGATTGTTATTAAATAAATGTTTCAGTTTCAAATAAAAGGTATTTCTATATTGGAAGGAAATTCAAATGAAGTAAGACGATTCTCATTTGGTGTTGTTTATTTAAAATAAAACTTTAAAATGGTTATACATCTGCTGGTACTGATCATTCAATATTTTGAACACTCATTAAGATCCACCAACTCTAACAATGGCGAATATGATAACCATTAAGTCCAAATTATGGCTTCATGTTTAACCCTTTCGAAAAAAGAGAGAAGGTTCTCAAATACTCATTTATTACACCATAAAATGTACCATCTTTATCACACTCCTTTTCAAAAGGAGGACTTCATGAAATACCATTTGTCTCATTGTGTGTTGATTTGTTTATTATTATCATTAATTCAAACATGAAAATAGTCACAGAAAATGAGAGAGAATTGTCAAAAGATTCATACTATCATGCGACGTTCTTTGGGGTACATCATTTTTGAACTGTGAATTGTTTCTTACGCAAAGAAACATTTTTTTTTTTTTTTTTAATAAAAAAAACATTTTATAATAAATGAGTAGAATGGCTGTAATAAAATAGATATCTCAATTTTATAGCTTGAACAATTGAAATCATAAAAAAAAGCTTCTGTTGGTAATTTACCCCCCAGCGTAGCAACTAAAAACATGTTTTTATAACAAACCCATTGTCCAGCTTCATATATCAATAAAACTGGTAGTAAAGATGGAACTTAACTTTTTAGCTAGCATCGGCCTTTTCTCCGGTAAAATCCTTCGGTAATACTGGGTAAAATGTTGTCCCTTTTTTTAAAAAGTATGTCCAAACAAAGGCACCGCGACGCAACCTTTTACCACTTTTCCAAAAGGAAAAATGAAAAAAAAAAAAAAATGAAATTTCCAGACAGCATTTTTCATGGCCTATTAGAGGTGCATTGTGCTTTTAAAAAAAAGGCTCTCCGGTGCGTTTATAAACAGGGGTAGATGTTTCCATACGCGTCATAACTCACGTGAAAACACAACCGGTTGGTTGGCTCCGCGCAAAATGATGAAAACGTCGGGAAAAATTTACAGCTCGTCGTGCGCCTTCAAAACTTTTTTCCCAAGACGAGCGCCGACTCGAATCGTGAGGCGCGTGGCTCGGACGAGCTGAGTGGTGGAAAGACGATGAATTCATTGAGGAAAATATGGTCGCCGGGATTGGTAGCACACGACAATAGCGGGGAAAGAGAAAATTGGCCCCGTTTTTGTTTGTTATGTGAAAGTTGGGCCTGTTTGGGGGCCCCCCTTTTTGCACGCGACTCCAGGAGCACTGCGCGTGTTGTCGTTCTCTCGCCATTGGTCGGGCGACCAGGCGCGTGTTTTCCATTCTGTGGACGAAATTACGACTTCTTATTCAACTCGGTCTTCGAACCTTCCATGTAAAGATGAATTCTTCACTATTTACGACGGGTATTATCATTGACGGGCGTGTCTGATTTATTTTCACTCGATGATTTTTCTCAGTAATGTGTCAACGGTGCGCGCAGCTTCTTATTGATGAAAATGTTAATGGGCATGATTTTGTTTGCAAATTCAGATTATGTGTCAAGAGAAAGCATGAAAATCAGGTGAAGGTTAATGAAATTTATTGTGCCGTCGCGGGAGACGATTCTTTTGCCTTTTCACTCCTACTGCTCGTGTTTTAAAAACACTTTTGTTCATGGAACTAATTACTTTAAGATGCTTCATACATGATTTTTAATGTCACATCAACATCAACCCCATTCATGAGAACAATCGAGACGAAACATTTTGTTTTCAATGTGACATTGATCGTTTTATTCATGGTCCGAGGAAAAACTTGAACATACCGATTGAACCCAAAAAAGAAACTTTGTGCAAAATTATAAATTTCATAATTGTATGTTACAATTCTCGAGTGAAATTTATTGAACAAAGAGATACTTTGCATAAAACCAAATTTACTGAACTTTTCTCGTTTTAATTAATTACAATTATTTCATTTTCATCTCTTCTAAAAGTTTTCTTGTTAAAATTTGAACATATGGTTTGCAGGTATACCGTCTATTGTAAAATCCTTGTTTGCTCTTTGAAGAATTCAGATTACGCAAATTCGTTTGAAAATTTATGTTCTAAATTTATGGGACCCACATGTAGAGTTGAATGTACTCAACGCGTTGAATGAAAAAAAAAGTACAAAAATGTCAAAAATTAAAATATTCCGACCGAGTTTGGTCCGGTGATATATGCGCTTCTGTAATAGGGAACGTGTGAATGTATAGTTGAAACGTTCGATTATGAAATTTGTGCGGAAAACCGCAGGCCACAATATGACAAAAATATGTGCCAATACAAAGCTCACTTTAATCGAATGAATATTTACGTTAATTGTTACGACTCTGAAAATGTATCGTTACCTATAAAGTAAAAATTTCGAATAAATACCTCACAATTTTTTTAACTCAAAAAATATTTCATTCAGGGAAGTAGTTTTTCTGTGAATGAAAATTGTTCAGTTTTTTGTTTCATTTCCTGTGTTATTAAATATTTGTGTTACTCGAGCAAATCTTTTTCAGTCTAACAATACATCCATGAAATCATAAAAGAGCATCTCCATTCGTCACTTTTTTTTCAAGCATCACTTCCTCTTATATTGCTATGATGAGAGAAATTGAGCTCATTGTGAAGAGAATTATTTTCGCAGCGCGATTCTCATGGCGTTGCCAAAGAATTCCTTTGAAACCGATTTCGAAAACAGGCCCGTAAGCGTGGCTTGACTCGCGTCTCTCTATTTCTAGTCACAAGCAGGTAGTTTCGGGTAATTGAGACGTAAAAGAGAGATGCGCAACATTGGGGAAGGGCAACTTCAATGTGTGATATCCGAGTAACACTATACTTTATTTTGGTCTTCTCATTTCGTCAGCATGCAACATAACGAGATAAGTATTAATTTTTGTTGGAAAAAAAAGATGTGGGTCGCGTTTTCGTTTCCGGGGATAAACGAACGATCCCACGGACAAGTTTTGAACAAACGGATCAAAGAAAAGCGACGAGAATACATTACCGGATATGTATTTTGCAAAAGTCCGCCCTCGCTCGTTTCGTTGAATCGTGTTGTTTGGCTCCAGTGAGTGGGACGATAACTAATGAATGTATATCTTCCGTTTACAAATTATTCACGAGAAAGATTGTTCCGCTTAGGTTTTTACCATTTTTTTTAAATATTTCGCCGCCTCGAGGAGGATGACTTTTTAAATATGTCCGGTGATTTGTTATTCCATTTTCCAGTAAAGGGGCGTCGAGTTTCCCTCTCGGGGAAATTAATGCGTCGATCATTGTAGCTGCCATTTTCTTCATTCACGTTATAATATCTACAGATTATTCTTTCTTGGATTTGGCATTGTTTGTCAAGTTGTAGATACATTGTTCATCGGTGGGAATGATTTTTTTTTTTTTTTTTTTTTTTTTTTTTTTTTTTTTTTTTTTTTTTTTTTTTTTTTTTTTTTTTTTTTTTTTTTTTTTTTTTTTTTTTTTTTTAACGGAAGTCAGAAAATCAAAAATGGAACTTCGACGTTTGACACATCATTAATTTTTATTCAAATCAACAAAAACAGCTCTAGTGGATCAATTTAGATTACGATCGGAAATTTTGACGACATTTCAGCTCAACAAATATTGTTATACAGACAATTTATGAAAAACAAAGGAAAGTAGTATTCATTTAACAGGTATATGTGTCTGATTTTGAGGATGATAATAAAATTCTTGCCTCGCTCTAGTTTCTCTCCTGATAAAGTCTTCGTGTGTAAAACACATCAGGACGTCACAATATCTTATTTGAATCTTTTAATGAAAATTAGAGAGATCTCTCAAAGATTTTCTGATCACAAAATTATTTACAACTTTTAGATAATTTCATTATACTTATCGTAATTAATAAATTAATTACAATGCATCTTGGAAATTAAATTGAATAAACTTTGAAAGCAATAAATAAAATAACTTGGAAATGCAATGTAAAATTGATGTTAAGCGATTTATAGTTGGAAGATTTTAAACAAGTGAAACGTTTCATTCATCAGCGGGTGCGAAGATTTATATTCCGTCGGTAGCTTTGGTTCTTTGAAAAACGCGATTTCCAAAGCAGAACTGTTTCATTCAAAAATGGTGAGAAACATCTTTGAATACACGAGTCACTATGTGTGAAAACGCAGTCGCACTCACGTTCGATACATGGCCTAACGATTTTTCTGTCGTGGACTTTTTTCAGCTCTTTCGCCCTTTTAACGTTCGGTCGTTTTCAAAAAAATATCTTAGTCCTCTTAATGAAAAGACCAGCCAAACTGGGCCATCTCGTATAAAGTTGACATCTTATTTTGGCCTTGCATGGAATTCCAAGCCGCGTGTGTTTTGGGCGTGCATTTATATGGATATTGCGGTTTTTCATCCGTAAGTATAAATTTAAAAGGATTATACATTCAACTGACAGTGTCAATGAACCCAAAGCTTACACGCAAGAAGACTTAACACTTTTGATTGACACGTTTTTTTTTCATACTCAAATAAATAATTTTGAAAAATAATAAAATGATTGTACAACTCATTTCAAATTTTGATTTTTAATTTCATTGGTAACACATTTTCACAAAAATTATTTCCAAATCTCGTAAGATGTATATGGTGAAAAAGAAAATCGCTCGTTAAACAAAAAAAACATTTCCGGTACAAAAGTTGCACCACGTGAACATGATGTTTTAATCACACGCCTAAACGATCATTCATCATAGCTTCTAACTTTCAACAAATATTTACTTCCTCCCCCAAAGTGACCGAGCGATTCCTTTACCCGACCAAACTTCCGAAAAAATCATTCACCTTTCAAGCAGACAAACAAGTACCGGACGGCTGAAAGGCTGGTCCTGTCCGACCAAAATAAATATATATTCAAAACTTAATCCTCAGGATCTGGATCGCGCGCCGCCTTGCCCACATTTTGAAATATATCTGTCAAATCAAAAGAATAATCCGAACAAAGTCAGCGACTGCATTGAAACCGATTGATCCCTAATGTGCAATGCCACGGCCCTTTAATTTCCATTCGCCTTTGGTTTCTTATGGCCTGGGAAAAAGCGAACGCGTAATCGCGCCTTTTTATTTACAGCTGTGGGTAGCAAAATGTATTTTCACAACCTGCCATGGTTTTCCAAAATATTGTAAGATGCGTGAAAAAAAAGAGGACGGCAAAGATGACCGTAAGGCGGGTCGCTCACAGAAACCCTTACAAATTACTCTGAATGGATGCGCCCCGCCGATGCATCGTTGTCCGATAAATTATTACGTATGCGTGAATCCAGAGGTCAAAGAATGAATCGTCGTCCGGTCACTCGGACTGTGCGTTTTTTCTTCAAAATCCGTCGGCCTGGAATCAAAATCATCAATGGGAAAAGAAAAAAAAGTTGAGTGTAAGAAACAGCGGCAAACTCGAATGTACGGACAGGGCAAGTTCAGCCACTGCGGGTCATTTTTTGAACGAGATTATCTTGGATTTATGTGTTTGCCATTTGATACGGCGGGCTACACGAAAATATATATTGTTGAGGTTTTGTGTGTTTTGATAATGAAGTTTACGCTTGCACGAGCATCTCGTTGCTCATTTTCACGCGGCTTCGCCACAACCTACAATTTTGCGCGGGTGTTCATCAGCGTGTACATTAAAAAAAAAAACAAAAAAAACAAGATCCCTACTTTGGATATAGCCTTACAAAACTAACAAAGTGAAATCAAACTGCGAATTTTTGAATTTTTATTTTACGTTTAAATGAAATATTACAAAAAAATTATTACGATAAAATTTAGATGGTAGATTTTTTCATTAAACGTTGGTTTGCAAAATAGAAAGATCGCATGAAGAAGTGTGATCTCGACCGGGACTTGAAATTATTTAACCAGAGTGCGATACATATATAATAAATTGATTCCTTCGTGAGTATAATTTTACTGGTTGTTTAATTTCATCAGTGCATTATCGCTCTTTTCGTTTAATCTCTGTAACAGTTATTTTCGCTATAAAATTTACTCACCACCAGAATATACCGCACAAGAGCCACAGGCGTTCTATTTTAGTCCCTGTATTTTTAGGCGAATGTTCGTGATCCAGAATCATTATTACGAAAGGAATGCGACAATCGGCGTGCTTTATTAAATTCATTTATTACAACCCAGTGTGTTCCTCGTGCGTTTCGTTCGTGTCTGCTTATTGGTATTTTTTTCATTTTCAAATATTTCCTATATATACCCGGGTCGAAAATGTTGTGGTACAAAAAAATGTGCTACGCTTAAATTGAAATGGAGTTTAAATAAAATAGATAGCTAATTTTTCATCTTCCGAGAGAATGAAATCACTTTGTGCGATTAATCGAGCAGCAAAAAAAACTCGAATTTTAATTTGCTTCCTGGTACGGAGCTACAAATTCAAACACACAAATCTGTAAAAGTGGCGGCGTTAACGGAACAACAAAATTATTATGCGCGACACTAATGTTTATTCGAAATGAGTCACGGTTGTCGATCGCTGTGACTTGGACCGAGCTATTTGGACCGATTTTTGCCACTAAAAAACCTCGTGATGTCCAAACGACAGCATATTCGAGAAGACAAATTCGTCGAACAATATACGGAAAAAGTTATCTTCGCTGTAGGGTTTCCTTTTCGGCAGTCGTGTGAGATCAGCTGACAAAACGGCAAACGTCGAACGTTTTCCGGAACAATGATGGACAGCTTGACGATCCCGAGGTTCATTACGAGTGCCAGACTCCCGCAGGTTGACCTCGAAACTCATGGGAGGTCGACCTGAAAATTCAAACACGGACTTCAAAAGTCGTCGCGCCACCGTCTGGCTTCTTTTCGGCGCCCAAACAGATACTCATCGTCTATCAACATGGTCGAACCATTTTTTTTTTTTTTTTTTTTTTTTTTTTTAATCACTTTCAAGTACTCTTGTGGAAAATGTTGGAAAAAATTTATTTGCAAAAATATGTTTGCAACATGTTTTTCGTTAAATCTCCCAATTTATTGCTTAATTTATCTGCATTTTGACATTGGCATGAAAGTGAAAGATGAAATTGAAATAGAAAATTGAAACAATCAAAAAGTTAAACAAATCGTTTTGAAAATATTGGAACTGAATAATTTTTTTAATTTTATAGTAGATTGGGAATCTTATACATCTGATATATAAAAAATTCAATAATATTTTCAACAGACACACACATGATGAAAAAATGAAGTTTACGAAAAGGTGTGAGCTGAGATTATCTTGTACGGCTGTTTATGACAGAACGTTTCCGCCCACTCGAATGCTAATAGGTTTTTAAATCCAGGGAGCTGCTGTAATTTGTATTTAAATCAGCATCAGCATGACTGTTTTGTATATCCATGACTACCGTCGTGTAATGAAACTGGTGACCGAAGGGCGACGAATATTTTGACAAAGTCATCTGAAATTACGTGACAAAACGCACCTTCTGTAATGCAATCAATCTTTTTCCGCGTGGATCATCGTCCGAAAGTGTCGCGTGATCACGTTCCCCTTCCGAAAAAGAAGTCATCATTCGGTCAATTAGTCAAACCTTATTCCGAGCGAGAGAGTTGTGTTTTGTATCACGTGGTTCGGATTGAAAGAGAGCAAAGGCACTGAAACGTAGACGCGCACGACTGGCACAAGTTTCCCTAATTTAAACCAAGGAAAACATTCGTTCCGGCAGTAATACGTTTATAATCATGTCTTGCTTGCTCCCCGAAAGAGGCGAGCTGCTAAAGAGCGACCTAAAGACTTTGTTTTGTGTCTCGAATAAAGTTCGAGCGATGAATAAAGCATTCTGTTGAATGTATAGGGTTTCTCGCACAACCGCTGCGAGCACATCATTGATTTAATTCTCAAACTGACGCTTTTATGGGAAAAACGTTCAAATTTTATTTCCGACTGCACTGGAATGTAAATTAGACAAACATGTTTTGTCCTAATATCTTTTTTTCCCAGGTTCGATTTGTGTCCAGCGAAGAATATAAAAATCAAAATTCTTGCATTTCAGAAAATTGTAAGATAAAATTAAAAAATAAAATGACTAAATTAAAAGATTTCGGTATTGGAGTTGCATAAAAAATGCTTGAAAAAGAAAAGAACAAAAAATAAAAAGACATTGTTGCAGTCGGCAAGCAGGCGGAATAATCGGTCGGGTTATTGGGAAGCCGATATCTCGCCGCAGTACAAAAGTATATATAGAAAATCTTGCAGCGAGAGTAGATTCGCAAGACGGGCCGGAAGCAGTTCTGGAGTGTCTTCCGAGGATGGCCGATTTTCCGTACGGAATACGGGGTCGTGTTTCCTGCACCTTTCCGCCGCCATATATTTAAAACAAATGCTATCTGATGAGACGGCGCTTTGTGGAAGGCGAGATGAAACCGACGTTAGAATAAAACCTATCGTCCTATCTCCCGAGTTATCTGCGTTGCTCGTATTGTCGTTTGGGAGCTCCGCTTATAGCGAACAAAAAAAGCAGCAAAAATAAAAGACCAAGCGGAGCGAAAGCGAAAAAACAGTGTCGAGAAAAATCTTCGATTCCTGGTGAATGTATCAGAGACAATCCCCTCCAAAAGTGCAATTAATTTTCGTTCAATTTTATTTGTCTTTTAATTGATTTTTTTGTTTCAATTAAAATTTGTAAAAGTTCGTAACAAATGATTTGGTGTAAAAACTTAGGGGAAGGTCATAAAAATGAAATGAACGAGAATCGCTGACGTTGAGTGGATGAAAAAATGGAAAAGATAAAAAAAGGACGTAGTTGCAGGATATGGGCGCAATTGTGTCGCGCTCTCGCGTGTGTCTATCAAGCGATACGCGCGGCCCGGTGCGCGCTATCTCCGCCAGTAAATCCGACCGTAAGTTAAACTATTGGGGAATCCAAGTGGTTCTGATCGCTCGCGCGACATCGGCAAAATCCAGCAGAATCAAGTTTACGTATATCTCGTAGCCTATCATCTCCATCACCATAGATTGCCCATAAAGAATCCGGGCCAATCCGTGGTTATACGCGGAGGGCACCATCGAATCCCGAAATCCTTGAATCGATCTCTCTGAACATCTTCTCTACGCTATTTCTGATATCTCTTTTTTTCCCACTGTTTACGGCTAAACATAAAGAAGATCGGTATCAACCGACTGATATCGAAACTGTAATACACTCCCCTTCATTGACATATTCCTACATCCACTTTTGATTTTTAATTAAAATTCAGTCTGCAAAATTCAAGTTCAAACCTTTTTACCAAAACCCCTCAAATGTTTCATCAGTTTTGAAGAGAAATGTTTCAAAATGATGTACTGAATGGAAAATGATAATCTATGCTGATGATGGTTAAATTAAGAGCCATCTGATGTAGGGCCCAGAAGTGACACAACTTTTGGGATGATAAAATCGGTCGTTTGTCAAACGCGAGGATAGAAAATAACTTTCTTCGAAAATTCTTGCCAATGAGAGTATAAAAATTCCGAAACAGCGTGCTGCTACTCACGCGTCACAATGACTCTAATAAAGGCCCCGTTTCACGCTCGGATCCGGCCCTCCTCGGGCGCAACCCAGGGAGCTTCCGGCCGAGTCATAAAAGCATCATGGAGAGCGAGAAAAGAGTCGACGATGCGTCGTCGGCCCGAGGAATGATGGATTCGCGTGGCACACAAGAACAAACCACCTATGTCCGCTTGAGATATTGCCTACTCAAGAGCCAAAATGAATCGGACCGCTTTCGTCGACAAAAGTTACGTCAAATGAGAGAGCGTCGCACAATGGGAATGACCGCTTAAGATCAAATGACTCCTCAAATGCTCCATCACCCACGTCACATGAGATATTCATTGGCGGATTCGAGTATCACAACGTTTGGAATTATCATCAAATGACGAGGCAAAATCTTATTCACTTCTCCTCCCTTATCCCACTTTTATTCGAAAGAAAATACCAATAGCATATTCTCCGTTTCATGTACGGGATAAATCAAATAAATCGAATCAATATCAGCCAAATTTATGTTTTTTTTCCTTTTACACATACTGTTCAGGGGATCGAAAATGAAATGGAATTTAAATAAAATTTCAAATTAAAGAAAATGAACCTATTTATAACGTATATACATATATATATTTTAAATTGGACGATTAAAACGCCTTTGTCATAGTGAGTTTGTTGACAATTTAAAAAAAAATCAGAGGATTTCTGGTTGCACAAAGCAGGCCGCGTGTCTTTTCAACGCGAAATATAATTTGAAACGCAATTGAACAAACATTGTCCAGATGCGGTTGCGGAAACTAGTGTTGACACTTTGATGCCTATAATAAAAAGTTGGAATAAGGTCCAGCGAAGTTCTCGGGTGTCAACTAGCTCTGTCCGACTCCGGCCGCTAACGTGTTTCCGGCTTTTGCACGCAGCCTTTTACAATCCGACACTTTTCAAATTGTCCGGCGCGCTTGTGTAACCTTAGAGCCCGACCGATTAGCAGTGGCGTCGGGCGCACGAGCCCAAATTTGGATGTTCCTGTTTTTAACTCCGATCGCTGACACATTGCAGAGCATCAGCTCTGCACGGTAAAGAACAAACAAAACAGGACGATATCCGACCAGGAAAAAGAACAGGACCAGTTGTTAACGGTTTCCACAAATCTTGACCGCTCGCTCTCAAAGTACCAATACCTGATGGAAAAAGATACCGAAGAAAACATTTGTGGCTATTGCGGGACCATGTTTTTTGTTATTTATTCGAAACATGTCGAAACAGATATGGAATCATTGTGGCGAGGCAAAGAATGCCGATGAAGTTTTCAACTTTTAGCTGGAAAAGTCAAAGATGCTAATCTGCCAACAATTGGTTCTGTTTTTTTATTCCTTCACGGAAACTCCATGGCAGCCTGTGAGGTATATAAGTTTATCTGACCAGCACGACGCTTTTTATTCAAATCAACGATGCTTTTTTGAGCCTACATGATGTCTCATAGAGAGCTGTAAATAAAAATATACTGTATAATTGATTTCATTTTGTTCGAATGGTTTGATTTGAATTTTTGTACAGCTGTATTTGAAATTAAAAGCGGTTGATGTTTTTCCTCGTTAGGTTTTGAGAATAAATACAATTATTTGTACCGACCTTGGAAAAAAAAGTTTCCAGGGAATAATGTATCTCCAACATCTGACGCCTATTTTGACAGATCGTCAGTTGTTTAACGATTGACATTAGTGCCGCAGTTTGACGGAACATGTCAAATCATTTACACTCTTTTGCGTTCTTCTGTGAACTAGAAAATCAACTTTTTGATGTACAACATTTTGACAAATGATTTTTGCAAGTGTTTTCTACGTGTTTCGGTTTCGGACAAAAAAAAAACTATTCTAACTGAACAAACAGCTCGTCTCCCGTAATTTCGTTACACTTTTGACGTAACCAAAACTGTTTATTAATCCAAATGGCTTATTGAAAGACAATACAATTTTTTCAATAAAAACAAAGTTCGACGAATGAATGTATAAACCAATTTTTTGCAGTAAGACAATTCTTTGTTTTTTTCATTAAAGATCATGTTCAACATATCACTCAAAAAATATAATTGCATCGCCATTAGTCTTTCGACAAAGGCCTCAATTTTCAAATGAGAGAAAAATTTTTGAAATTCCCTCGGTATTTTTGATCAGCGCAAATATCAATGGAGGTACAACCGTTCTGGCAAAAAAGCCAGCACCTTAAATTCTTGTTCGGCAATTCAGAAAGCACGACAGCAGCATCAGGAGTCACTCGAATTTCACACGAAATTAACTCTCTGGCAAGTGAGTACTTTGCATCGTCACGCCCAGCCCCGCGCAATCTGTTTCTCTCTGGGGCTCGTGCTCTTTCGCTCCAACTCGCTGGTTCTTTCGTGTCACATCGCTCTCTGTTGCTCTTTGCCACAGGCCTTGCTACACGAATTCCGAGATCCACCCAGTACAGCCGCTAATGAACGTTCGCGCGGGCTCTCCGATATAGCACGCCATGTGAGCGAGTGCATGATAGCGAGTACCCGGGTCAGTGCACAGGCAATATTCCCTCTCACTGATCGCGTTAAACCTTATTTCAGCTGAGCTTTCTACTCCCGATGATGTCCTTTTACCTGTAAAAAAATTCACTGAATAGAAAAAAAGGGACTCGCAGAAAAAGACAGAAATACATAAGTGTATCCCAGTCTGAACAAATGGATACTAATTTTTGATCAACACCTATAGAAGCACATTTATTTTGTACATTAATTTTTTTTTTTTTTTTTTTTTACTATATAATTCAGTTAATCAATTAGAGCCGGATTGAAATTGAATGAATGGCACGGCATAATTTAAAACAAATGGCGTGAAAAACGTTTTCGAAAATATTGTTCCACCTTGGAGAGGCTGTGAATGAATGGCCATTCTTTTTACGATTCGTCACATTGAAATGTTTATATTCAAGTGTAGTGTGAACGGTGATTATAAACTGAGACGGTGCATCAAAAAATAAGTTATACACTCGATCAATCATTTCGTCTGTGCCATCCGGAATAATCCTTTTTAACTAGTAAATGCAAATGTTGTCGGATAATGGGGTTTTACATTTTGCAGGGATATCTGAAATCTTAATGATAATTAGGACTCGAGTAGTTGAGCACTAATACAATGTAACGAATTTTCAGCTTTTTTATGCTTTCCAAAGTGCGTAACGTAATTAGCTCTGTTGACCTGAGCTTTGAAACTAAGAAGAGGTCCTGATTAGTTTCATTGTATATAAATATTATAAGAAAGGGTTCCTCTCTGTGTTCAGTGTTTGCTTAATTAGACAAACAAATTTGTACAATACAAATGTAAATACAAAATAGAAACGTGGAGAATTAGATTTCCATTCATTTATTACAGGTTCACGTACAATCTTGAGAAATACACTTTTGAATAATAAAAAATAATAATTTGATTAATTAATTTGAATCAAACATTGTGTTAAATGAAATAAACAAGTTTTGGAAGAAAATAAATGATATAATTGTGGCACATAAAAAAGGGACATTTTTTTAAAATCAATTTTATCATGTATCGTAGATTGTGGACTGATTTAGAATTATAATGATGAACTTCGAGATCTGATGGTTCTTCATAATTCAAATCATTAATCTAATTGAGCCCATAAACTCGTTTCTGACACTATTAGTTGGACAACAACACGATGGGTCCTTTGTTCGAAACACGCTCCATTACACTTGGTCGACGGAAAATTGAAAAATGATGGGTGAAATAGCAAAACAGGTGTTTAACCCTGTGGAGTCGATTTTCCCAAGAGCGAAGTGTTACCTGAGAGAAGAGTTCGCCTCAAAAAACGTAAAGATAAGTTCAGGGGCCGAACTGATGCCTGCGTCAAACTAGGATAATTCTTTTCCTGGAATCAAGAGAGAATCGTAAATTTGGCGCTCGCTTTCTAACCCGTTGCGAACGGGTGCAACCGGGCCAGTCTGTCCACGCGACATAATTTACAAGTCCGGAGAGACGATGATTCAAAGAGTTCCATTATAAGTTGAACCGAGTTGGCATTATTACGCAGACCAATGGGCCCATTTTGTCATTTACAACTTGTCGGGCGATTCGTGACATAAGGCCCATCTCATTGGACTACCGGCCGTGGCCTCGTAAAGGTGACGTCTTAGGGCAAAAGTGAGTCCCAATCATTGTGCGATTCGAGTTCACACAATGCCAATGACCGTCACTTGTTTATGGCAGCGCGATTATGCTCCAAACGAAATGGCTACCCCCATTTCGGATGCGTCGCTTTTCCACAACTGGGACATAGTAAATTTTGAGTAGACACGCCATTGTTCAATCATATGCTTTTCGTTGCAACAGTCAAAGGGGTTTCCGTCCACGCACGGGGGTGCTCGCTCCTTTCTTGCCAAACAGCGGTTTTCAGTGTAATGAATTCATTTCCAGGGTTTATTGCAATTTTGGTAAATGGTTTACACGGTAGTGCGTAAGTCAGTTCGGAGCTCCCTGTTACGTTTTGTATCCGAACTTGCTTTACGAGCTCGACGTCATAAAATATGGCCAAATGAAATTCCAAACGGTGCCTGGATGCCTCGAGGCGTACCATTTTGCAGGTGAAATTTGTTTGAATAGGTCATCGGTGACCTAATGGTTGGAATTGTCAAAAAATGCGTTATTGCCGAACAAAATTTGTTTACAATAACAATCCTTGTGCAAGGCATTCTCGATCTAAACAAAATTTTGTATTAACACAACAAAAATAATCATATTTCAGATCAAACGTTTTTATAGTCACTTTTTGAACAGTTTAAACAACATTTCTGTCAACTTGTTGTTTTCCTCTCTGTATTCTTCCAAATGCTGTGACAAGTGATAAGTTATAAATATCAATCATCATCGAGGAAGTTTCATCTTTTCAAAAAACTACATTCTTGCATCAAAATAAATTTCATTTTCACTCTTTCCTTTTATAATTATGATTTTTCCGAACAGTGACACATTTACTGGAAACGCCTTTGACTCTGGTAGCGGTTGTTTATGAATTTATTATTCGAAGCCTCCGACGACGCAACCCGTTTTCACAAGGGTTATATTACCCTTCAGCCGTTATCTTGCGTTTTCCACGTTTTACAGCGCGCTTTTTCTCTCGTCTCTCGGGAAAAATTTTTTTTTCTTTCTTCTCAAATTAACTTTACTACGAACGGACTTCGCGGTATAAAGTCAACCCGCTCTTTCCACAGCGACGTCGTTATTTTCCAGCCTTTCGACCGGTTCGTTTGATTTTTTACCGACCTTGACGGTTTTACAATCTTAAGAGAAAAGAAATTTACCAGCATTGACATTTTTTTTTCCAACTTTCAGACCACCCTTTTTTTATGACAGCTTGTGATGCGGCCACAGCATTTTTTCCCTCGCACCTGTAACTGAAAAAAAATTCAACGATGATGTTTTACGTTGTTGAATATTTTTCACTATTAATATTCATTTATAACTCTTTCTTCAGATGAAAAAACACAGATTAGGAACGTTTTAAACTTTTCGGTAGTAATAAGTCACACTCAATTGAAAGAAAAAAAAATAACGATCAATTTTTATCTACTTTTTAGTAACTTCAATCTTTTTAATCTTCTTAGAAGTTTTATTTTATTACAATGTTTATATTCATCACTCTATTAAAAAGTACGAGAAATCGTAAAAAACATGGTACAGAAAAAAATTATGGTTATACAAATGTTTTTTAAACACAGGATATTAAAATGATTTTTATGTAGCAAGTATGGATGACATACATTTTTCAACAACTTTTTCATCTACAGCAAATATTTGATGATTTCATCAATAAATTTCGTTTTGTGTTCTTTTTAAAATCAGTAGAGAATGGAAATTTTAAAACACTCGAGTGAAAATTTTTAATATAAAAATACCTTCGGTTAGTTGTTGCAAAAAAATGGAATAAAAATTATTTATAATTTTTCGATTAAATAACAATTCTGATTCAAAACTGGCCTTATCGACTGACGTACTTTTCTTCTGACAGGTACCCATAATTATAAAATAACGATGCTACAACAAAACATAACGTGATTTGCTTAAGAACGTAAAAAAAATGACCAAACAAGTTTTCATTCTAGTTTCGGTCAAACGTTTTGATTATTATGGAAACTGTTTTATGCTTTTACGAGTATTGGCCATAAAAATTGGTCGAAAGTTCGAAAAATGAGATCCCAAATTTGGGTTCTTTTTTAAATCACTGTGTTGTATATTAGTTGTTTTTTAATGCCCGTGGTCTTTTTTTTTCTATTCATCCTCGGGAGGGAGACAATGCAGCACTTTATGATCGTACACATTTCCACAGCTCGTGCACTAATTTCTAACCAAAACAGAGCAGTTTTTTGGAACAAGTCCCAAAGTCTTTAAGAACTTTGTCATGCATTTCGTGTACCGTAGAAAAAAAACCGCCTTGATTTACAATGCGGGACCAAACGTAAAGGAGGAACATTTTTTTGCGTCCACTAAACGAATAAAAAACAATGCGCATGGAAAAAAGTCCGCTCTCGTTTTTTTTTTCTTTTTTACTTCGAGAAAGTTCATGCCCTCCATTCTTGTCAAATGAAAAGATCACTCCACTTTCGAGAAGGTCTCATTTTAATTGTTCATGTATTGTCTATTTCTGGTCTACTTTTTGAAACGTCACTGACTGGTATTTACGACAAAATATTTTTTATGGTTGCAGAAAATATTGTTAATTCAAAAAAAAAAAAAAAAAACAAACAAAACAAAACAAAAAAAAAGAAAAACTTAAATGTTCTTGACAACAAATTCCCTACATGAGGTTTACGAAAAAACACATCAGAGAGGGTGCGTGAAATGAAAAACTTTTTTTGATTGACAAAAATTAGCGACGGAATTAAAAAGGACATCGATCATGGACGCAACGACAAATCATTCCTAATGCACAGTTTAGAATTCACCGCGTGCGCCGACAAGATGCTTTATGAGCAGATGTCGACAGAATTCAACCCCATGCTTTTCTGTGTGCTCTACATAAGCCACGTCAACCCCAATTTTCAGCGCTACTTATAAACCCCGCTGCACTGCAAGACACTGGCACGTGGCTTATCCTTTTCCAACTGGGCAAGAATTTTGATTAGTCAATATTTATTTAGTTTGAAGAATCTGACATGACATTCAACAAATATCTTCTCCAGCTATAAAACAAACTATTTACACATTTAAAAAAGACAGTTCGAAATTCAATTCAATTAAATCACTTTGAAAAGAAATTAAAACCAATGTCTAAAATTGAAACGCAACATTTTCAGTACTAAATTTTTTGAAATTCAAATTAAAGTTTAAAATGAAGTACTGAACTAGTAACAATTGAACGGCTAATGGTGATTACGAATGGGTACACATATGTTTTTCGAGATTAAGCCTCCATATTTGCATGGAAAATATCGACATAAACATTAGCATGCAAATGCAAGAGAGAATTAGAGAATCGCGAAAGTGAAAAAAAAACATGGCTTGCGCCCTTGTGCATGGGTTTGCACTGAGTTTGTATAAGAATATTGCTGCCGCACGGCAACGTGCTCGCGTTTCAATGTGAGAGAGAGAACGAGATGGCAGTTCCTTTGTGCCTTAAACGTGAACGCTTGTCAGGGCATGACTATTCACCTTCAGAGGCGACGTCACGTCAAGTGACGAGAATGAAAAATTATTCCGCCAAAGTTGGACAAAAAGCATTGCACACATGCACCCCGGTGCAACAGAGTCGGACAGCGACTTGCATCGCAGGATGTAGTTTAGAAATGAATATTTTTTTCTTGCCCCCCAAAAAAGAGAATTAATTGAGACTAGAATTTATTTTCCAAATACACTTCTCTCTCTCTCTCTCTCTCTCTCTCTCTCGTGGTTATGATTTTGATTAAAAACTCAGGCTTTGAAGTGTTTCTATAGAATCCATAAAATTGAAAACATGAAATTGCAATTCTCAATTTCTGTATAGCCCAACGCGGCCTATTTTGAAAATAAGCCAAAACTTTTGGTTTTGAAATGAAAAAATATTCCCTGTCGATGGATACACACAAGTCTCGATTCTTTATTTTTAAAAATAGCATTTTCAAAATACACATTCGCGAATTCACCACTATTCAGAACCTCAAAAATTATATATACGCAATATATGCTGTCATATATGTAACGTATATGAATTTGTTGCTTGGGTTTGCATCGTAGATACAAAAATATGATGCAGTCGGAGATTTAGGCAAAAAATATTGGCGGCCTCGCGGCATGCTTGTCCCCCAAGCGGAGCGCCAATCGCAGGGATAATTTTCAGCGCCCTTCGACCTCTGGCGCGCATTACGCTCCAGTCTGTTTGTATGCGCAACGAGGGCACACGTGATTACGTGTACGCACGAGTCCATGTGTTGAATAACAGGCGAGTAGGGGTGCGCCGAGCGATGTTCCGAGTGGCAGTTTCGGGGCTGATATAGACTCTGGCAAAAAAACAAGCCGCGGTTTACGAATAAATACAACCGATTGGTCCACGCGACATGTGCTCTAATTGCGAACTTTTTCCTTTTTTTTCGCGTCCGCTTCCGTTTTACCCTCTTTTTTTCGCCTCGTTTTCGCTCTGCCTTATATTATATAGTTTTTGCTTTTCGACCACTTTGCTTTTTTTCCCATTCTCGTTTCCTCATTTGATTTTCCATCCTCGGCGTTTATAATTACCGCAGTCGGTCATTTCGGTGGCGCGCAAGCGTTCCTCATCCGCGTCATTCTTTTTTTGTTTGTTTTTTTTTTTTTTGTTTGCATAGTTTTTCATGTTTCGCACTCGGGGGGTTATAAAATGTGTCATTTATTTAGGTTCTAGTACATAAAACAGAGTCGTGCGAGTGCGAATGTTTTTAATGACCGACATAACGCAATCGCTCCGAGAGTTATAAGTTTTCACTCGTGAAGAATTCATGATTCCAAATAATTCAGACGAAACAACGATTTTGCAAGAAATGACAAAACAAAATGACCGTTCGAAATTGCATAAAATAGTCTTGGTATGTTTTTGATTCGATTGTTAATTACCGACGGTGAAACTAGAGTTTGAACAAAAAAAATTGCCGTGCCTTTGCCAAAGCTTATCAAGTCAATTGAGCGTTGATTAAACGTCATTAATTTGATGGAAAAATTGGCAGGGCAAAAACGTGAAAAGGTAATTTCGTCAGGTTTGCAGAGTCATTTTCATCAGCTAAATTGCAAAAACAATTCGATTCGAACAACAATACACCAGAACAAATGATTATTTATCGCGCAGCGAGAAGTGGAGAGAGAGAGAGAGAGAGAGAGAGAGAGAGAGAGAGAGAGAGAGAGATGTGTATAGGACTCATTTTAAAATGCTGCCAAATCAGGACATTTTCGGAGGCGCTTTTTACGCGTATAATGTGTACACTCTCCCGGTGGGGTAGTTGTACATAATATGCGAGCGTGATTGTGTGTGATTACAGCGGCTGTGCTGTGAGGTTGCCGTGAGGTTCGCTGCAGTGTCGATCGGGCAGCACTTTTTTTTCTCCCTCGTCCTCTCTCTCTCCTTTTTTCCCCTATAGCCAGTGTGTTTTTTCTCTCATCTTTTTTTTTTTCGAATCGAGTGAAATGTATTTCGAAATTACCTTCGGTCAAAAGCGAGGGAAAACGCGATCGCGTGGTAGCGCGTTTCGAATGAACCGGACGAAAGGGTGGAAATGAGAAAAAGAGAGAATTTAGCTTAACGTGGAACGACGTTTGA
The DNA here is from genome assembly GCA_030523145.1 of Trissolcus brochymenae. Taxonomy (NCBI): domain Eukaryota; kingdom Metazoa; phylum Arthropoda; class Insecta; order Hymenoptera; family Scelionidae; genus Trissolcus; species Trissolcus brochymenae. The sequence goes on from JAQQRF010000456.1 coordinate 21,443, forward strand.
AAAGGGGCAATCGTTAGAGCGGCCTGCCCGATCAATAGACATTCTTCCGAAATATTTGCGTTCTTTTACGTATAATTATTGGTTTCCTTTGACGATTCGACGCATTTTTGTTCCCAACCAACGATTATTTACTTTCAAAGCTCTTACGATTACTGCTCCAGTTGATATTCCGCCGGATTATATACTTTGTCTTCAAATTTAACTTACTCCCTGATATTCAAACCGTGAATTTTGACACCCTCCGAACACTCTGACTACACCAACGATTAAATTCAATTCAAGATCAAATTTCTCTCATTTATTTATTTTTTTTTCCTGCAAACATTTTATTCTTACAGACTGCATACAAGATTTTTCCTTATCAATCAGTGGCTCAATTGAAAGAAAAAAAGTATACAGAAATGTAGTGAATTTTCAAATGACCCAAACTATGCTGGGTTATATTTTTTCGCGTTCAGTAGCCTCTTTAACTTTCCACGCAGATTCGTCGAAGGGATTTCACAAAGGGCTGGCCGGGCGTCAAAGACCCTTACGTTAGCTTGATGATACGTTGATACACCATATACGGAGTGACCAAACGTAAACCGGACGGCACGTATCTTTACGGGCCATAAAGGCTAGCCCTCGTTACCCCAGGCTTGTGTAGCCGTGGCCACCAAGGCACCGCACTTTCGACCCCTCAGCGCCACCTCCGAATCCGAGTAAACTAACTTGCATCGCCCAATAACCCGTCTCCCTTTTGCCCGGCCTTTCCTTCAATTCGTTACTGGCTTGCATTTTAATAGCAACCTTCAAATACTCAGTCAACCTCTCCGCTCTCTCTCTTTCCCTCTCTCTTTCACTTTGCATCCAACAAAATGAGAGACTGCAAAAATCGATTACAAATCGTGAGCATACACGTTGGACCATTTTTGAACGGTTCACGCGTATCCTCGGAGAGTGCATTTTTATTCAAAGGGATGTAAGAATGAGATAGTTTAGGGGTTTCACGCGATGGGTTGGGCTTGGAATATTTGATTTACGATTTCAGGGCCAGGAGGGTGCAAATGTGATACGCTTTTAACAGCTTTTTGTGTTAAAAATGTATCGCACCGAGGCTCTTCAGATCATCGTTTTTAAATGTGCAGAGCTCAAACTTTCAGTGAATGAAAAGTTCTGAAATTTTAGCCGCTAAAAGGTTTTCTTTTTTACTTGAACGATTTTTGTTTTTTCATTTCCTTTGTCACTTGGCAACGAGATTTTTTAATCACCGAGTAAAGTAAAACTAAAGTGTCAAAAATAATTTATCTTAATGTTGACAGAAATGAGTTTGATCCCAACCAATAGTCGTCTGTTACATTTCAAACCTCCACAGAAAAAAAAAAAATACCTAACATCAAAAAAGAATAAATTTGAAATTCATTTTGTATGTGAACGGTCGGAAAAGTGTCGCCATAATTGATCATTTGTAATAGTCCATAACCATGGCAGGACAAAGTGATGCTGAAAAACATATATAAATTGTGGATGAAAAATGGTTAAGAAAAATGTGTGTCGGGGTCCTTCTAAGGCGACGATTTTACATGACGAGAAACATTTTTGTCCATACAAGTATAATCACGAGGGCAAATGTGCAATGGCCAAGCCAAAACTGGATGAGATGTTGGGGCCGCACGGCCGCAGTGTAATGAAGATGTCTCGTAAGAGAGGCGTCCCGCGTGGCTTTTGAGGGCCCGGTTTTGGAACGCGGCGAGCCACGGGGGGTGCGTAAACGATGTCACGAATGGCATTGTGCCCCAGGCGCAACCGATCCCCCATGGAATCGGCACATTTTCAAAAGGCTCCCCCGTATAATTGGATCTGATCGATGGACCATATCTCAATTCGCCGACTCATACATGGGCAAATATAATGTTATCGTTACGCCACCTGGCGACTCTCCTTACGTCTCATTACGGCTCTTTATTTGCTTCGTTGGTCTACAAATTCCACTTATTATATCAGCAACTACCATCAGAATCTGTTCACGTAACACCATAAAATTCAATTTTCGGCCTTTTTGCGAAAAACTGATTTACAAAACCCGCAGAAACAAATCAGTGTCCAGCATAAAGCCGACTTGATATCAATATAAAAAGTAAATGAACGGACAAAATAAATGAATAACAAATTAATAATAAATGATAAGAAATGATTTGAAATATGCTGAACCACTCTTTTTACAGGGATACTTGTCGAAATTGACTCCGGGAAGTGATAACTCTGGTCGTAAAGAAAACTATAGAATCTTCCAAAAAACTGATCCATCCTTTGGTACGGTCGTGCGATTACTCAATAAACTTGTTCCCTTGGAGGACAAACCTTTCATCGCGGCTGCTATTAAACTGGCGGCCATTCATCGCACCTCAATAACCATTTTGATTCGCTCGAATGCCATTGGATTTATTGTGTGAAATCTCTTTGGCCAAGTTGACTCGGTGATATAAAAAAGAGCGTCATTTCTATTTGTACAATTAAAGGGGATTCTTGCAAATGACACATTGGCCAACAGCGGGTGGCTCGCGCCTGAAAATTCGAGAAACGGGCTTTGAGAGCGATTCGACGCGTTGGTTTTGAAATGACTCCGCACATGGACAGGTAGAGGTTCGCGTATTGTTGCAATCGCTGCACGAGTAGCGCGTACTCGCCGCCATGTTTGCTGACAGCGGGCCCCGCCCTGTCCTCCCGAGAGACCCCGCGCGTGATCTCTCTCCTTCCTTTTTTGTCAGTCCCCGGTTTTCTCGACACGCACGAAGTGACAACATAAATATAATGTCACGCTTCCGCGATCACCAATGCCACCTCAGTGGGACCAGACGGGGCTCACCGATCTCATCCACAGATACAGCCGTACTCTGAAAGAAAAGCAACAATCTTAGATAAGATTATTAATTCAATCGCAGACATTGTAAAGAAACCTGTACTTCATGGAATAAAAAAAAGAAACAATATACTAGACAAAAAACATTGATACCAGCTTTTGTACAGGGGGGAATTGTGACAAGTTGGGAAAAATCGTGACAGCCTAATAAAGTTGCTATTTGATGAAAACTAAAATTGGTTTATAAAGATGAAATTAAAGGTTAAAATAATTGAAAGACTATAAGAGGACAATTGAGTTTAAAGGTAAATTAATTTATATGAAAATACAACATGAATAATAAAATTTTTAATTAATCGTATTATAATGAGTTATTTGATTGAAGCCTATAAAGGATAACATAATGTAATAATATTTGCTGAACTTGTCTGCGGATGTAAAGCTCTATGTTTGTAATCAAGAGCAACCAACCTAGTAACTGAATTTGTTTGATATTATTTACGTAATGCGTTTTATCTCGACTATTTGTTAAAAATATAAATTTCAACGAGCGCGTTCAGTTAGGTAGATATAATAATTTTAGCTATTACATCAGTTATTTGCAAACATTCTGTTAGATTTGTATGCATTTTAATATTGATTTTTAAAGTGCAAGTAAATTTGGTAATATTTGTCTATTATTTTGTGCTGTTGTTTGTACATTTTTATTATTGCAGTGCGGCATATATGAGCCATGCAGGGCAGTTATATATTTTGAAGGGTTTTATGACTTATTCGCGTATACTGTTTTGTGATTCTTCAGCATTCTATACTTGAGATATACTAGGTCGTTTCCATTGAGTGCATTGACAATAAGAATCGAATGAAAAATGATCATAGGTTGAGACCTGTAGCTGCGATCCACATTGATCTAATATTTTGGCATCTGAACCGATTTTATTGTCAGACCCGTCCTAGCAGAACGTATTACTGTCATTTATTCCCCCTCTTTCAAGAACATAAAAAAAGTTAGGAGACGGGTATATATAACACGTTGCCATTATAATATACCTTATATACAGAAACAGGAAGTCGAAACGATATTTTCGCAACAAGAATCAAAATTTGGTCCTGCAAAAAAAAAAGAAAAAAATGAAAAAGAAAACTTACATACAAAAATTTACATCACAAAAAATAATACCATCGTACATAAAAAAGATCTATCATCACCTTTTCATAAACTCTCTCTCTCTCTCTCGCATCTTTTATGAATTTACAACTTCCTTATTTTCCCCTCGGATTCTCAATTTTTCGTTGCCCGGATTATCTTTGATTACTTATAGCCCAACAAATTTGAAAAGCATGTAAGCATGTCAGTTTAAAGACTTTGACACAAAACAGTCGTTTCCGTCGATTTGTGGCGCTACTGGACACCCATCATCGGACTTGATCTAATCTTGAGCTACGGTCCCGACACTGTAAGCTGATCCTGGTAAAATATGTACGTTCGCGGGGGAGGAAGAGAAAAAAAATGTAGCAGTGAAAAACGTTCGTCGCCGTTGAGTGTAAGGTTTGTGTGGCGTAAAGTGGCAAATATATGGGAATTGATTCTCTCGCCGACAAAGCAAAACGGCCACTTAGACGTGATCTTGAAAGAGCGCGTGCTTCTGTTATTACAACTGTCGCGACACTCGACGACACACATCGGCACTCATCTGCTCTTCATCCAGCCATGAACAACAAATTAATCCCGCATCCGGCACGCAATCTCTGCAGTTGCCAACAAATAAAAACGTGCAAACAAATTTGCCCCATCGAATATAATTGTTGTTTTTCAACATTTTATATTTTGTAATGCGCTACAAACACAATTGTTGGCCAACACGATTTATTATTTATCTCATCGAAATAAAGCGTTTCCATCATACAAATGATAAATTACGAATCAAATCTATGTTTTATCGATGTTTTATTATTGACTGTCAACATCTCGTTCCATTGCAATAATATACACGCCGCGTTTTCTGTTGTACATAATTGCGCAAGTGTCGTGTTGCAACGGATTTCCAACAATTTATATTAACGGCGTATAAAAGTCGCTTGTAAATAACAATGAGCGGAAAGCAGAATAGCTTTGCGTTACACTTTTATTAAGTTAGGCCTGAGTGTTATCATAAATAAATCCTATTGAAATCCATTAAGGTTGATTTGATTTGCAAACATGAGGGAAAAAAGAATTCACTTTGGGTGTAAAAATAAAAATATATCTTGTTTCCGTCGGTTGCAGAGTGAATTATTTGAGGATCCAGCGAAAACAAAACAAAGAAAACTTCATTATTTTTAGACCATCGTCGGTGTGGATGGTATATTTTTTTATTTAATGACAATTCAATATTGACAAATAATTATGTTGATTATTTATGGTGGGATGAAAAATGGACTGGAGTCTTGTTTGTGGAACGTGCTTTTTTGACGGTCCCGACGAAGATCAACAAAACCGTACCATCAGCTGCCGCCGAATTTGTCTCCAGAAGATACGCGCGAAAAGTGTATCACTTTTTGTTGTTCACGCACATCGGCATTCGGGCATATATTTTCTTTTTCCAATTTCCTGTAATCCATTTGTTTCGAGTAACCAAACAAGACCCCCGTCTGGCACACAACGACGTGTCAACATGATTAATACGATGAACTGAAATATTTGGATTATGTCATACATTAAAGTCAACACACAATTGCTTCGTGTCCGCGATGGCTCATACATAAACCGCACCACGAAACTTTTTTTTTAGATTCCCGACTGTGTATATTCGCCACGCCGAAATAAACCTCTCGGTGAAAAATAACATCACGGAAACGATACGATTCATTTATACAACATACCGCGATTAATTACAGTGATTAGTTAGCAAGAAAATATTATAACCGTGCGTGATACCCGAATGTCTTTTTTTTAACCCCCGGCTAGGTGCTTAATCAAAAATAATCATGTTTCCTGACCATCCATCAGACTGTCTAATTTAAAGCGGTGTGATTTTCTACCGCGGATTGTCAGTTTCTTTTTAAACGTCTTCCGAATCCCCAATTGATTTCGGTGAGTCAACTTTTTTGTCAAAATTATATTTTAAGATTTTCTTTTTTCTTCTTAACTCGAAACTATTTTAGAACCGCTAAATCTGGCGTTATTGTTCATGAATGAAAAAAAAAAAAAAACAACTGTGTTTGCAATGGATGGCTCTTGGTTGTCTGACAATTTTTTAAATTATCAAAATAATCGTTCGTTTTTTGTTTTGTCCCACGGACTATTTTTACACAACTTCCATGCCAATGTTGTTTTCATACTTTATTTGAGAAAAAATTGTGCGAAACGAAACTGTTTTACAAATAAGATAAACATTGCATCATTAATGCCCTGGTTTTATATATCTCGTCGACTTTGCAGACGTCAAATAAGATCTCGAGGCGTCGAAGAAAAAACGAAATTTTTATAGCGTCGTATAAACACCCGAAAGGCGCGGAGATTTATCAAGAGAGCAGCTCCCGAAAGATCATAAAAGTTAAGAAAAACATTCCTCGCGGTTAACACTTTTAAACTCCCGGCAGACCCGCGTGATGCATCCAAATACTTATTTTATTTAATAAGCGAACAAAAAATCAAACCTCAAATGACGAAACGGATAGTGGGAAACAGAGTTTTTCGTTAATAAACAACTGCCGTCTGTTTAATCTGGTTACATGAAAAAAAACCTCTTTCAAATGGTTCACACCCCGTGCGTATACCATTGTGCGTTGCTCTATGGCCATATATTACATTTTTTGATTCGCTGTTTAAAGAATTCTATAACTCTTTTTTTATTGAGCATTTAAAAAGATACAACCAAGTCGTTGGAACTTTTTTGTCTCTGTTATTTAAATATTTTGTCGTTTCAAATAAGTGAAACAAAAAAATGAGTTTTTTAATTTCAAACAACTCATGGCAATAAAATATAGTTGAATATTTGTATGAGATCAATTTTTTCTATATTTATAAATCAGACAAAAAGGCGTGTCCGTATTGGATAAACGACGGTGAAATTGAAGAGATCAAAATAAGCTGAACGATGAGACCAAGAAATTTGATTTGAAAAAATAATATAATCGTCCGGCGCAGACATGCGGCGTAAACCGGATGACGAGGACTCGATATTGAGCCGCATAAAAAATTACATATTCTCATAGCATGTCATTGAGAGCGAGCTGCGCGATAAAATCTTTAAACTGCTGAAAGCGGTGCGATGGTAATTCGATGCCGAAAGTATAATAGTGAAAACCCGGAGCTTTGTTGCGGCACACATTGTGCGCAGCAGGATGTGCCCCGATTTTTCTTGGGCCGTAATAATGTGGCTTACATGTGGACTAGTGTGGGTGCAACCGAGCACCGGCCAGATTTATGGCTATTTCGAAAAGTGCAGTAGCCGATGGGAGTTGCTGATGTCAAAGATATATAAGATTACAGGGCGACCGTCAAGAGCAGAGCTGTTACAATGCTGTTGATAATATTTTATTACTTTTTTTTTCTTTTTTGAAGAGTGCATTATCACGAGCGTTGATATAATCTAGGAGTGAGATCACTTTTATGATCTAACGAGGGTGGGTCAGATCATTATCGCGATATTGTTGAAATAAAATGAACTTTTAGCAGAGTTGAATATAATTAAGGTACTCAAATTATTTTATTACGGGTTATTTTATTATAAGTTCAGATGTATAGTCATTGGGATATTTTTATATTATTATAGGCAATTTTTACTGCGTATAATTTTAAATAAAGTATTAAAATTTTAATAATCAAAAATGTTTAACATATATTGATCAAAATTTTATCAATAATAAATGTACAAAATATTCAATGTTATATCTTTGAAAGTCTCTTTAAACACTATCTTAGGGCCGTGTAGCGCTATCTTTGGGTTTTCTGTGGCAACAACCCCGATTAAATGAACCATTCAATATCTACTTTACCGACAAGAAATTTATTTTTTTCATTTTTCAGGCTTATCCAACTCGGATAATATTATAACAATTTCTGAAAAAAAAAAAAAAAAAAAAAAAAAAAAAAAAACAAAGTATATATAATTTATGTGAAAATTATACGAAAATTGACGTTTCCATATAGTTTATTCATATTTTCCCTCTATTCTATACAATTGTAAACTTATTAGTTAAACTTTTTTCTATAACAACAAATTTCCATTTTCATTGCTATTCCTAACATCATTAAGCGGAACATTGATTTATATATTAAATTTCAATTTGTATTTTAAAATTCAACAAATAAATAACAAATACCAGTAGTTTTGTGACGTCCACAGATACAACTCTGTTGTATTTCAATAAATATTGTACTCTTATTATTTTGACAGTTATATATCACTATATACTATATATATTAATAACTTCATAAATTTGCAAAAATGTTCGTACAAATGAATAAAATCGTTGAAACAATCATTGAAATTTATAATCATACTGATTTACCAAACACACTTCAAAATCCAGTATACCAAAATTGCTTTCGTATACATGATGTAACAACGTGTGAAAAATGCGCACATAACAAGTGCCTATTATTTAAAAAATCACTTTGAAATTTTACAAAAAATAATGAATCGTCGTAGCACACAATATTTCGTTTTGTAAAATGTTAATAAATTACATTTAAATGTTGCTGTTTGTATGCACTGATATACAGTCAAAAATACATAATTTCAAAGTCACACAATCAATTCCAGCAATATTAATATCGACAAACATTTCGTTTAGTAATGATAAGATTCGTTGATTATTCGCATTTGTCAATAAGTATATTAATGCGAGTGTTCTACAATAAAATTTTTCTATATGTATTTTCGAAAACTGTTATATTCTTACAAAGAAATTGTAGAGTCCCTCTAAAATATCGTTTCATTAATTTACTCAGAGTGGTAAATTGTTATCGACAGTATAAAAATGTAAATGTTATTAAAGTAAGGACGTTATTCATAGTTTTAATTTATATAAAACTAAATATCCATTTTTCAGGACACAAATTTTTACAGATTCCAAATGAAGCGAAAAAGTTTTATTGGCAGTGACTTCTCATTCATGAGTATTAAAATGAGTTTTCCAAATATGGCGAGGGACTCACATAAACGTCTATAGATTATCATTAGATATTTTTTAATACTAAAATGTCAGCACCCAAATTTTCCTAAAACACATTTCTTTAACTCTTCAACACTCAACTTTCAATATTTTTTATGTTTCTTTTTCGGTTCCTTAATAAATAATTTGAAATTTCATCAGACCGTCAAAGTGTTTCATTTTAAATTCAACAAACTTTATACTATGCAAATAGTTGACAATTAAAAGGTGCATTCAATGGCTGGCTGATTTTAAAGATCGTGCGAAACACTAATTTTTGAATGATCTCAGATATCACGAATAATATCCTCAGTAGAACCATCGCTTTAATGATCTAATATAATACTGTCACATCGATCAACCAATTATAGTGACAATTATAACATTGATAAAAATGTTGATATGAATATCACATTCAATAGAACTGCATTATTTCGTCGTAATAATAAATGCTCGTTATAAAAAAATGATCACTTGATATCACATCATAGTTGGACGCTTCTAGACATCAGACACAACAATAACAGGTCCAATTATCAGCTAAGCAGAAACAGGGGAAGCTAATTGTTTGCAACAATATTGAGTTACCAGTTGAATCAGTATATAGATGTGAAATCGGAGACGTAGGCTTTTACACCGTCGAGATCTCGTCCTTGCGGTCAGGACCATCCGGTAATTTTTGGTTCATGATTCGTATATTGTAACACATGTAACCAATGGTTTCAACGATCGGACGTACTACAGCGTACAGAAACATTGTAATGAATTGTCGGTTTACGTGGCAAACGATTTTCCAGAGACGAAGAAATGGGGTGTAAATCCAAACATTCTGCAAATTCAGTTGTGTATTCCAATTTTTGCATCATAATTTCTCAGACAACAATTTCATGTATGTAACGATATATTCAAGCATGTATGAAAACATATTTAATACATATATAGCAACATACATACTGTATGTAAGAAAAGCATATACGAACACATGTAAAATGAAACAAACTAAAATGTTACCTGGAATGCAAAACATGCGAATAATATTCCCAAAAGTAGAGCAAAGATTGGCGCGATGAAGACTGAGAGCAGGATATAGCAGAATCCTTTTGACAATCGAAAACAATGCTTGGTCAGAGTCCAAGCACATTCAGGGCTTCGAATACCTTCTGGTTCTGCAATTACGTCATCCCATAGGATCTAAAAAAGAAACACAACCAAATTAAAATTAAGTCCTAAATCAAACTAATGTTTTAATTTAAAAAAGTAAGCAATCACAAAAGTAGATTAAAATTTCAAAAATAGATTGACTAAAATTAAAATTTCACCTGTAGATGTTCATTGAGATTGTTAGGGTCCCGATCTTCAAGTTCGATAGCACAATCGCTGGCCATGCCGGACTCGTCCTTCTCCACACCTGTAATTTTAAAATTTTCGCGAATTGTTGAACAATCAAATAGTTTTTTGACTTTTGTCATCATTTTGAAGGGGCTGCAATCTCAATTCGAAAACACATACACAAGTTTCAGGGCACATGCAAACGTTTCTCGAGGTGCGTCTTTGCTTTTTTTCGTTTGTAAGTCTTCTTTGAGAAGTGGGTCGTTGAGAGTACTGCCGCAAGTAACTAAAGTCGATATAGCGCGGTTCTTGAGAGTTCAAGTTAAAACGTTTCATTGATTCACGCATATTTAATAATTGAAACGTTCAGAAGTGTGGACTTTGAGGGTGAACGTCTATAACGTTTGAACAAAATCCGATAACTTGAAAATAATAGGGGCAGTAGAAATTAATCCAAGTTTAATTTAACTTTTGTTTAGTTTTTGAAGCAAACCAAATTTTATACGTAAAAAATTAGTTTTTCCACTTACAATACATTCAGAAATTATTACCACAAAGTTTAAATGAATACTTGAAATAATAACATTTGAGATTGTCTGAATTAAAAGACAGCATTAACTGAACTGAAAAACTAGGACTCGTCTGGTATCAGTAAAACCCTATTAGTAATAAAAGTAAACTAAATCGATTGTATACAAGACAACATTTATGATTCCGCAATATGATGAATAGTATTTTCTCAAAACGTTCAAATTTAAATCACCTAGATAAAAATTTATATATGTGACATATATGTCATCATATAGCCATATATAAAATAGCATATAAAACAGTTTAAAGATTCAACTGAGGTTGCATTAGTACTTACTTGCCATCATCAATCCAGCTAGACAATATTGTTAGAATAAATCGTACTTTATACGCACACTTTGGCACTTTTCTCAAAAGTGTGTCGACTTTCTGATATGTTATTTTTAATTTTGTTTGTTGCAGCCGAGCCCTTGTTAATCGTTGTCTAAAAAAATGGAACAATTAATTGTTTTCGAAAGAATGATTGAAACACAAACGGCGAACAACACACTTTTGTAAAAGCCAAGGAAAAGTTGCACATATCGAAGAAAAAGTACACATCGAGATAAGAGGAACAAATTTATCACAGACAATGATTTAGAAGTTTGGAAGAAAAAGGTTCGAATGAAAAATAAATGGTTCTCTTTCAAGGGATGAAAATTAAAATTTGACCAGGAAATGAAAGACCGATCCATATCAATATTAATCACACTTGTCAATCCTCTGAAGAACACCTTTAAAAATAACTCGTAATGTTTGTTACATGCGTTGAACATACAATTCAGTATTCATTCTAATTGTTGATTTGTTTTAAAAATTAAATACCACAGAAACCGAAATAGAACTCTGATGCATACCAATATAATTGTCGCAATTTCTCTTAATTGGCCGCTTTACTTTCACCAAACGAAAATGAATTCAAAAACATTAAGAATAACATTTTATTTCAAAAATAATTATATTCATACATAATTCAAGAAACGCATACGTAAGACAATTTTACATTTACGACATTGAAAATGAAATAATATATTTTGCCATGCCTAATATGAAAATTTAGAATACAAAAAAGAATGCACTACACTATTGAATTCTGACATGCAAATAAATCGCAGATGAACTTTGATTCTTGTCGTTATTTATTCATCAATGCTGATGGCTACAATTAACAAATATTTATTCGCAATTTTGAACAACATAGTTTTTTAGTGTAACCATTTGGCATTCACTCTATATAAACATTGACAAAAAGATGTTTGAAAATAAAAATTCAAAAATAATAGATAACATTTAATATGAAAGATTTTCATTAGTTTTAAGAAAGATTTGAGTCTGAGCAAGCAAAATAAGAACGAGTCACGAACAAAGGCTAAACGAGCGACGCGCACAGCCGAGATGCACAAAACTTGTCACAAGCTAAACAGTTCTTGGGTAGAATATGATTTACTTGATGGCATCTCGTTGCCTTTCTCCACATCTGGGATCTTGGCAGCCATGGAACCACGGTGGCAGGCGTTAAAAACGCTTGCAAACGTTGTTTTACCCAGGTTTATGGTTTTTTCGGACAACCGTGCAAAAAAGTCAGGGTGAATAGCACTTGGTAACAAGGTGTAAAATCAATAGTGCACTGCCCCGATTGACATTACTGGTGCTTGGTAGGTGCATTGGTGGCTGCAGGAAACTGCACTCAAGAAGAGACGAACTTCAGACCAGTCAGCCCTGGGCACGATCGTTACACAAATTATATGCATCCTTGCAGATCGTTTCCCATGTTACCGACTTATTTCAAATTTGATTAAATAACGAGACTGACGTTCTTATAATTTTATAACTCATTTTTCGAACAAAATTTAGATATTTTTCCACAGAGGTGTATCAAAGTATTGGACTCATTAATGGAGCATTCAAATATTCTTCAATTTATGAATTAAAAATTCGATTACTTTTGAATGACATCTATACCTAAAATTACCTACCTTAACTTGTACAATAATTTAAGATTAATTAACATTCAAAAATCGAATAAACTTTCAACAAAATTTGGTATATAATATAAATAGTTATATTTGAAAAATAATACTATTAAAAAAAACACAGAATATGAAATAAAAGAAAAGTTGATGCAAAAATGAAGAGGCATAGAAAAGTACAGCACATTAAAGTTTGTTAATATAATTTATTGTATATCGAGGTTTCAACATGGAAAAGTACAAATATTGCAATATAGGGCCCGCGAGCTTTTCTCGAGAGGGAGGGAGGGAGGGAGGGAGGGAGGGCAGGAAGAGGAAGTCGGAACAATATGAGGGAGACAGTTTTGTAGGTCACAATGAAACGAAAAGAAAAACGAGGCAGGTCTGTTAACTGATACAGCTTATAGCCAGAAGGGGATAGAAGTACACGGGGTGCACGTATTTCGAAAATTGAATAAGCTGCGTCGAAAATTGCCAATCGACTATACTCAGAAGCAACATGAATATACGAATCGGGTCAAAGAATACGTTCAAAACCAATGCTGATGGCGAGACAAGTGTGAGCTTAACTTGTCGCTTATGACAGAGTTCGTTTTTTCATTGTTTCCTTTTGTTTTGTCTTTTTTTTTTATCGAACAAATATATATTTATCTATAATAGCGAATACTTCTTCAATACATATACGTATATTTATATATATGGCTCCGTTTGCACGATCTCGGGCAATCGCGATTGTGATACAATTTTTTTATTACTTTGGTCTGTAGAACAAGGAACAAGGGTCCCTCCTCTCCACGGCCCCCGCACATATTTAATACTCATTTTGCGATTTTTATCAATTTTTAAATTTTTTAAGCGCGCGCGCATCGCACATGTCGCGTGATCGATGCTCGCACGCGGCCGCGCACGTCGCGCCAATATTTAACTACAGTTTTATTTTTATTATTAATTTTTTTTTTTTTTTTAATATTTTTCACTTGATTTTTTTTCGTTCCGACAGTACAATAGTCCCATGGGGACGACATCGACTCGTAGCACCACAACAATGCAAGACCTCACTAGCCTCAATTTTTGTTTCATATGTTTGTTTGAAGTATTTTTTGAGTGTGCATCCAATACGTGCAACAGCGCCGAAATCGCTGGGGAATAGTGAGATCTTTTGAGCAGTATTTTTCTTTGTTTTTGTTTTTTAAACGCTTTGTTTATCGCCGAATTCCAATAATTGTCAATTTGGGTAACTCGATTAAGACTGATCCTTTTAATTTAATTTTATTATTAGGTATTATTTTTAGTCTTCATTTTCTTTTTTTTTTTTTTTTTACTTTTTTTCGCTCACTTTTTTTGAAAAAGTAATAATAAGTCTACGAATCCAGCGCACTGTCGGAGAACTATACGCGCATCAAGAAGAAGTGTCTCTTTCTCGCTCTCACGCTCTTTGACTATGGTATCTCGCACTCGCTCAGCAACATACTCTCACGCACTCTCGTTCTCACTCGCTTCTTCTTTTACTCGAACCATTCTTTCGGGGAACGTAAACAATGCTCTCGCTGTTGATGGCGCAATACCGTTCCACTTGCACTCAATTAATATTTAAATTCTCCTTTCACTCTTCACCTCTCTTTTTTTTCTCTTCTTCAATTTTATGTCATTTTTTCAATTGGTTTCGTTTTACTCTCTCTCTCTCCCTTACGTTTTTTTTCTTTACCATTGGAATTTTTTCATAGTTTTATGCAACACATAATGCGACTAGATAGTACAGGTTAATTAATAATTAATATCATTAGTTATACAATAATAACATATGACTAGACAATGCAAGATAATAATTATATCGTAAATAGTAATAATTGTGGATTGCAATTTATATCAACAATGTGAGATGATGGGTTTTTTTTTCATGTAAAATGTTGTAGATCCGTCAATGTATGTCCTTAAGGTATATCGTTCATTGAGATTCTTCTCGACCTCCACCCGCCCTTACCATCCGAAAATTTGCAACCCCGCTGGCGAACTTGATTCCAACTCGCTACTGTTACTCTCGTTTCATCCAACCCTTCCGGAGCCCCTGTGTGTTTCATTAACCAACCGAATTGTCGTGTCCGAGTCGTGTTCATTTACTTTTATATATTTACGGAAGAAAAAACACTGAACCTCGTGTCCGTGTCTGTGTACGTGTGTAAGTGTGAGTTGTCCTTTAATTAATGATATACTTATTATAGTTCTAAAAAGTGTTTTCAACGTGTGTACATGATTTATATCGAGGAAGCCCCGACTGCAAATGTTGTAGTCGCGGTATTATAACTTTATCTTTGTCTCTGTGAATAATTATTACAATGAATTAGCAATATACATTTATCGTTTTTTTTCTTTTTCTCTCTCTTTCACTCGTTATGTAAACCGCACGCGCCGACTTGTAAAACTTTTTCACGCCCTCGCCTTGTGTGGATCACACAACTGCGTTCGCTTCGCTGACCAGCTGTCCTTATTCTTTTTACTTTTCTTCTTCTTTTTTTATTTAATTTTGGTAAATACTAATGACGCAAATTAAAAGTTAATCCTGACCATTAGTACCACAAGTTGAGGACCTCTCACGAAGCTCTTGTTCTCATAACGAAAATGAAAAACTACGCAATTCCGTGTACAGCCTTTTCCGCGTCTGATTAGTCCTCATTTAAACGGCTCTTCCTCTTCGATTCCTATACAATAATACGTGCTCGGCATTCTTTTTTTTTTTTTTTTTTTTTTTAAATTCGTTGAAATTCGTTCACAAAAGTTTTCAATGATTTTCCATCTTCTCTCGTCGCATCATTACATACGTACTATAACAAATTTGTTTACACCAAGTGTCTTCTTACTTTTGGATATATTCACGTACATCGTTTTCAAGCGAGATCTGTCTGCCACCCAAGCCCACAACCCCTCTCATAGTCGGACTCTGCCAGTTGCTCTTCATCATCACATTGAATTGTTTATATCATAATTATTGTACCATTATCGCAATCGTATTTGTGCAAACTTCCGTGGACGAGCGTACAGAGCGGATGGTGGAAGAGACTTTCATCGCGCTCCTCTATCTCATTCTCTTGTGCCTGCGCGTGCGTCTATTGGTAAGAATAACATCCCACTTTTTATTTCATCTGCATCTTATCGTATCTGTGCTGGTCATCAATTGGCTTGGATTTATAGATGCTCGTTCTCTCACAGTCCTTGAGACCAAAGAAACGCGAATGGAAGCACAATTGTACAAAAATTTTCTTTTCCTATGTCCTCCTAAAATTGTTTGGTGAATTTGCTCATCCTTCATTTGGCCGAGTCCAGATTGATGCCCAAGTTTCTTTTCTTTTTTTTTTTTTTTTTTTTGAAAAATGTGTCGTTTCAGTGGTTTCATCATCTTTGCGTTCGAAATCAAAGAAATTCGCGGTGTTTCAACACAAGCTGGAAACTGAACTTGTCTCTTTTATGAACGACTAGTCAAAGATATAAACGCTTGTTTTTTTCGGGGGGAGTCGAATCGAGCTGGATACCATCCTTGTCGCGAGTTTCTGAATTTCTATATCAGTGCTGCCGTCTATAATCTCCAAAATCGTCATCTGCAAAGTTTCGTCGAAAAGAACAAAAACTGGCTGTATCAAATGACTAACAATCTTAATCCATAAAAATTGCTTGCAATTGCAATGCAAATTTCACAGCACCTTGAGTTCATCATATCATTTTGTTTTTTTTTTTTTATCTATTTCGTTACGATAATATTTATATAAAAAGTTGTCGCTATATTTAATATGCTCCTTAAAGTCTTTAACAATATGAATTATTGATAAATTTGTTTTTCAACCTTGCGTAATATGTCTTGATTTTGTTTTCCGTCTTATAAATTCATTATATTTTCCTCACGGTGCATATTCGATCGCCGAGGGAGCCAATAATGTTCCATTTCTTCAGGCCTTGAGATTTTAATTATCGCCATAATTACGATTGTCCATCGATGGCTATCAGCCGTCGTAATTCAAACTGGCACCCAAGTCCCTCGGCGCAACAATCAGTTTGATTTTGGATGCGCGTATGGATAAGAACATAAGCAGCACTGGACCATATTTTCTTTTTATCCTATCAGTAATTTTCGTTTCGTTAATTTTATTTTGCTTTAAAATTCACTTTGTTATTTTTTTTCTTCAGCTTTACTGCGGTACGTTGTTGTCGATCGAGTACACATAGCCGATATTTACACTTACGTTTTAGGAACCTTACGATTCTGCGATTGAACGAAAAACAAACGGCCCTTCTCTTTCCCTCCGTTCAATAAACAATTATTAAGTTCATATTCGCGATTAATTTTGGAATAATCGCAGAAGCTCATACTCGATCGAAACAACGCGCGATAACCAGTCTTTTTTTCTTCTTATTCATCTTCTTCTTTTTGTCTCTCTCTCTCTCTCTCTCTCTCTCTCTCTCTCTCTCTCTCTCTCTCTCTCTCTCTTTCTCCACGATATAAAAGCGTTTTTATCTCTTTACAGCTCTCACGGTTCAGTCAAACGACATTCTATATCCTTAAACCCTTAATCGATCTCGTTCGCGATCTGTCGGTCGCGATTTGACAGCATGCCGTCGTAAAAATTCCCTACGATCACTTTCCGTGTTACAATAGTTACTATAGTAATCGTCACCGTTAACTATAATATCGCCTATTATTACTTATAAACCCGTCACAAAATACATTACTTCTTTTAAATGGCAATAATGCGCTTACTTGTTTCTCACTCGTTAATCATCTTTTTTTAATGTTTACTTTTTATAGTGTCTCTTTCTTTTTCTCTCCATCTATATCTTTTTGGTGTAATTCTCACTCTATTTCTCTCTCTCTCTCTCTCTCTCTCTCTCTCTCTCTCTCTCGTTCTCTCTCTCTGTCTCTCTCTCTCTCGTTCTCTCTCTCGTTCTCTCTCTCGTTCTCTCTCTCGTTCTCTCTCTCGTTCTCTCTTTATTGCCCCCGTAACAACTTTTCTTACGTGTGAATTGCTATCTCAGTTTGGATCACGATATTTTTCTACAGCGTAACAATATTCTTGATCGAATTATCCTTGTTTTTATTATTATTTTTTTTTCTTTTGCATCTTTGATTATCCTCGCGCCTAACAAGTAACAGGAACGCTGGTCGCAAAGTGACAACGGTGCTTCAACGTACGGAATAAAAAGGAACAACTTATTGCAACCGGAAAAACATACTCGTACGGTCGCAATAACTTGGCATTTTGACTCGGTACTGGATGCGCCTCGGGTTTTAGCTCGTAATAATATGACAATTCATAGTTCTCATCTCGGCATTTTCATTTTTCAGTTTTTCTTTTTTTTTTTTTTTCATAGCTGTTGTTTTATTTTTCTATTGTCGTAGACTCAACAAGGAATGTGTACAACAACAGAAACGTTAACAACTGGAATGTTTCGATCGAACAATTATCTCGCGGTTTGTCGCGTCGTGGAATGCGTTGATATTGGAATGCATCGGTGAACATGAAATTATCACATCGACGCCTCGCTTTTCTTGACCGCTTGCAAGCAGTGATTTTGTTTGTTTTATTGTTTCGTTTTCAAAATTTTGAAAACGGTTCACATGTATGAGCGTATCGGTGTGTACGTATACGTTTATAAAGGTGTACCTGGAACGTTTCTATAATATATATCTGTATAATTACATATCATAGTAATCATATAACCATAATTACGATGATTCGTTATTTGTTTGTTTGTTTTTTACCTATACAATGATTGTAATGAAATATTCCGACTTCGACAGAGTAGATTGTACGCGTTTCAGAGGTCTTAGATATTATGACGAAACAAGTCAGTTTTGAATTGATTAATCCGTAGTTATGATTACAATGAGGAATTAAAATTACAATGAAGAACACTAAAAATGGAATGGAAAACATTGACAGAAGATCATTGACGGTTAACAATTCTATACTTTCACCAGATCTAGCCTTCGGTCATCTTCAACTCACGTTGCTTAAAACTTTGATATCACTTGCACGAGATTCCATCCAGATATGAAACGCTGATTCACACATCAGACAGCCACTCCTTCGCTTATTTCTTAACGCTTGCTGCTTCTCTAGAGTTCCATATTCCTTGTATCTAAGAGTATTCAGTGATTTGTTTATACATTTTCTGGTTGTGTTGGATGATCGTTGTGCTACGGGGTTCATCAAAAAGACAAAGCCCCATCATATTTTTAATTTGTTACGATTTTCGTTAGGAGGAGTTGCGTTGACTTTCATCGGCGCCATCGATCATAGTTTTGATCAAACTAGTATTACTTTTTTTTCTTCGGTTCTCTCAAAACGCCCATCAATTGAAACGCACATCCCTAAATTAGTCTCACCTGTATAATAAAATTACACTCAGTCTTTCTTAATCGTTCTCATCTCGGCTCCCGTTACACCTCAATCAATAAATATTATACAAATATTTTGTAATTAGGCCTAAAATGAGCTAGAGTTGCTGCTTGCTAGTCATACTGGCTTGTCCCTGGCTGGATTGCTTGTTTTGTTTTTCTTTCCCTTTTGCACACACGTTAGTGCCATCAACACACGACTTGTTAGGCGTCGGACGTCGACGGTGATGGCGCTCGCGTCGACCAAAGCGCCCTCTTTGATCTTTCACTTTGTTTCTAGCAAAATCGCCGGCCAATCAAAAGGCTCTGCCTCCTTAGCAAATCGTAAAAGTCGTTAAGAAAAATAGGACGAATTTTGTTCGATGACTTGTTTGGGAGGGCGCGATCCGATTGGCCCGATTTTTCCCTTTTCATCGTCCAACTCTTTTCTTCTTTGTTTCTTCAAAACTAATTAACTGTACATGCTGGATTGGTTGCTTAATATTGTGCAAGAGAGAGAGAGAGAGAGGGAGAGAGAGAGAGAGAGAGAGAGAGAGAGAGAAGTGAGAGAGACAGAATGGGGCGGGCCTGGGAAGATTGCGGAATGTTTACACACCGAGTAGACTATTCGTCTGCGCCGAACTGAGATGATCACGAAAAAACGAGCGATCGTGAGGGTTGTCATTAACAACTACTTTTTAATTACTTTGTATCGTTTGTTATTTTAATCAATATATGTAAAAAATCGTCTCTCTTGTTTTGTTTCTACAGCACCACTGGTTTCCCCTCTCGATTATTTAGGAAGTCGATGTTCGCTCATACCCTTGGATTCACAGCGCGCAAGCTCTCTCGGTCCAGAAAGTGCGGGTGGCGCTTAGCAGCGCCGCCTACACTACATTCTCGGATTAAGGAAGATCTCTTTCAGGTTTCATTTTTATTTTGTTCTCTCTCTCTCTCTCTCTCTCTCTCTCTCTCTCTCTTAAAAGTGTATATCTCAATTTGTTAAATAATCTTTGGTTCGCGTCTCTCCTTCGTCTCTCGTTCGTATGTAACTGTTCGCTTTTTGTTTCACCTCATCTCTCTGTCCCGAATTTATCACTATTCGCATTTGTTCGCATACGTACACGCCACGCTAAATTGTATACGAACTACGCCTTAGACTCTAGACAACGATATCAATACAATAAATAGTAATTGCAATAAACATCATAATGACAATATCAATAATTATAGCAATGATAATTCAATAAATATATTAATAATCATAAATATGCACTGTGCATCGTAAGAGAAACAAATTATTCAATCGCATCAGGCCTGCGAATCTCGAAGTCACCTTCGTTCATTTGATTTGATTCTTTATTCTTTTTATCTTTTTTTTATATAATATAGATTTGTTCGTTGATTCTCTTCTTCTTTTCTTTGATTTTGGTCGAGTGATACCTTTTGGTATATCATGACTGAAACAGAATTTCATCGACGAAAAACAAAAGAAAACAAAAAGGAAATGACAAAACGAAACGCATTTCAATTTGTACATCTTTTCATGTTTTTGTTCATCTATTTTGTTATTCAATTGATTGACTTTTGCCGAATAATTTCTTCCTTCTGATGCATCAACTACGACTTTTTTTTCCTTCTTCATTCGAAATTGTGTGATTATTACGAATTACGAGTTACCTAAGGTAGACAGTAATACGATGTAATTGAAATGTAATAATATAATTTGACTAATACGATTAATATGTAGTAATCAATAAATATAATATCGCATTACATTTGAAAAGCTAGTAGCGCATGTGTATTTTTGTTTGTTTGTTTCTCTCCCCTTCCGTTTTTGTCATTGTGTCTGTTTTTTCGTTTCATTCGTTATCATAGTATTTGAACTAATAACGATTATTATGTAGACAAATATAGTACACGTAAATCAAATTGTTTATGTATACATACATACAATGAAACCGCGTTAGGACAGTAAGCGCTGGCTCTTGCGCGGCGCGACAATCAAAAACTCACTCTCATGCGTATATATACATATACATCTTGCATCCCTTCGTCAAACATACGTTCGTAATATCACGGTAAATTAATATACGTATAGAGCATGACGTTTCCTTGTATCATCACTTGTTCAACTCACTTTTGCGATTAAATCATCATTTCGATAATGTTCTTTTATTTTCAATTTTTATTCAAAATAGTTCTTAGGTTTACGTGAGATTACCACCGCCGCGAGCGAGTAGTAAATTGGAGAAAGCTCTCGTGCTGCCGAGGCCTATGTGCTTTTGCAATCTAACATCGAACTAAGACAAAATGAAAAAGCGTTCGAAAAGCCGAACTTATACGCGCAACATGGCTTTCGGCTACTGTGTGCGTATCCGTGGTAGCCCGCTGAATGCTGGAATACTGGTATTTATCACGTGCGCTTGACGTGTGCGTTTCGTCTCATCGCCCTTAATTGCAGAGATGAGAGAGATCGGAAATACATTTATGCTCGAGGGACTACGTCGACTCGATGCTGAGAGGAGTTTTGCGGCTTACGTTTTTGTTTGTTTCTCGTTTCTCACCGATTTTATTGCACTTTATTCCCGTCTTTGCGATTACATCAAATCATAAAACTTCGGGAATCCGACATTTTGCGAAACAAAAATGCAACCCTCTGATGGAGCAGACAACAGTGGCGCAGCCAAGATTTCGTGATCCGACCGTGTTTGGAGTGAAGAGGGACTTGGGAACGGGAGTGCGTGGGCCATAGGAAGATATTTTCAGGATAACTAATTGGACTTGAAAACTGAAATACCAAATCTAAATAAAACAAACAACAACTTTCGAACCAAACACAAATCAGTTTAATTCTTAAATAAAACATAATTTTTGTTAAGTTATATAATAATAATAATAGAGTTAAATAAATAAATAAATAATATTGGTAATAATAAGAATTAAGTAATAGCGGTATAGAAAGTGATAGGTGTTTTTTTGTTAATCAAATAGTATAGTTATAGCGAATGAAGCAGCAGTATCGGTTAGAATTTGATTGGTCATTCCACGGTATACTTTTGGTTTATCGGTTCTTCTCGCGCGGAGCATGACTTTATAACACATGATTTGTTTTTGCTATTGTTCATCTCCGTTGAATGACGACACAATTATGTAATTCTATTCTCTGTTATTACGTTTTTCCGACGGTTCATTTTCTTCCCTCGATATATCAAATAAATAATTAAATGACTATTCTACATGAATAAATCACAAGACGAAAAAAATTGCATATGATTATTATATCATGACGACGATGATCGCAATATTTTATAATGTTGATAATCATAATTATAATGATGATAAGAGTAATTATAAAGTTAACCGTAAGAATAATGAATATAAATGATGATATTATAAATAATAATAATTACTAGTGACTCAGAATATATAAACCGAGCTAAATCATATAGCATAAACAATTACAGTTAGCGACAATGATGAGGTGTGATTGTAATCATAATAATAATAAGAATAATAATGACGATAAACATAATATTAATTGATAGCAATGATCATGAGAAGAAGAGTGAATTGCAGTAGTAAGAATGAACGATGATTCGTGACAGCGTTCGAATGATCGTTTACATGTACCGATACCCGCTGGCCAGAAGTATAATTATATCATAACGTGTTAATCAAATAATCAAATCAAAGGTAAATTGCATAAAAAAGAATCAGTATGGTTGGATAGAAACTTTTTGTCATCAGAGGCGAGGGAAGGACCCACGCGCTCTCCTCTTTTCATTAACTCTTTCATTTTTTTTCGTCTCTACTGTTTTTTTTTCTTTTTTTTTTTTTTTTTTTTTTTTTTTTTTTTTTTTTTTTTTTTTTTTTTTTTTTTTTTTTTTTTTTTTATTGGTAGTGATCATAAAAAATCTGGGCCGCTCAACATTATCGCTTCTCATTATCTACTTCATTATCTCATCTTCGTCAAGACTAGACTTGTAAAAAGGTACACATATTTTGCGAAACATACAAATGATCAATTAAATAATACACATTAATTCGTAATTATTCTGCGTAATCAAAAGTGACAGCGACTAGGACAAAAATGTTTTTCTTTTCTTTCTCCCTCGCACTTTTTTTATACAACTTTTCAAAACCTCATTTTTTTACCTCTCGCTTTTTTTTATCTAAAAAAATTTAACAGTCTGTAAAAAATTGCGTCATTATAAAAAGCTCTCGAAAGAACAAAAAGTTAACAAACCACCGTCGGATGCATCGAAAAACATGACGCTGGAAGAACTTCGTTCGTCTTCATCAAAAGTCTTTTCAGTCCTTTCGCTGTCCCTTTGCGCAATTGATGGCTTGACTATTTCTGCATCGTACATTATCTACCTACAATTGTATATTTATACATTCAAATATACAATCTCATGAATATAAATATTGAAAAAAAAAACCATTTAACACCGTTCGAGTTTGCAGAATCATCAAAACGCGCGCAAATTGATCATCCAATCTGACTCAATCATCAGCAACGTAAAAATTTCATACTCGTTTCGATCGCTGAACATTTAATCCTACACGAAGTCTAATCGAAAGGAAAAAAACTACGTCTCGCACCGAGCCCGTATTTTTCGATTATCGCTAATCACGTTCTCGTTAAATGTGTAAACCCGGGTTTGTTTGAGTTTGATAATGACGAATCCTGTTGCGGGATTAGCCTGACTAGTACAAGAGCAATAACGTTGTTCTGATAAAACGTAATCCCTCGATTTACATAGACTTTTTCATTTGTGTGTATGTATTAGTTTATGCTTAAACACAATTGTTCATAAATTATTATCATTTATCTTTGTTCTTATCTTTTTGGTATGTAATTTCACTTGTTGCGAACGCAATATGCGCATTAACGTCTCCGGCCGCCTAAAGTCATTGATCTACATGCATTATATCGCTTAGAAGATGGTGGTGGCAAATTTTGTGAAAGAAACAAGAAAGAAAGCAAGGGTCTCTCGCTCACGGCCCCGTTTTTTGTTTGTTGCTAGTCGTCCAGCCTTCATTTTTTGCGTCAATGCATGACTTTTATTTTTAATATCCTAAAAACTTATACATACATAAACAAATATATGTAATCACGTGATTGGGAGCAAGAAAGCACGCGCACGCGTTCCACGCGGTCTCTCCATGTCAAAGTATTTGTGTGTATAATAATCAAGTATAATATATATATATATATATATATATATATATACCTATATACCTATATATATATACCTATATACATATGTATATGTATATAACTACTATTTGAACCACAGAATCAAGTCTTCGAGATCATTGGGAGAGCTGCTGGAAGTGGCGCGCGCGTCGCGTCCCGCGCGCACATTTAAATACAATAATACTCTTAACACGTTAACGAACAGAGCGTGTACGTACAGTATGCTCTTACTAGCCGTTATTTCCCTTCGCAATAAGTCAAAAACCGAAAGACCTTTGCACGTCAAACACCATCACACGTAGCGCCACCTAGGTCGTCACAATTACAACCAACCATCACGCGATAGAACAGAAGAGGGACAAAGGATTCGAAATTGCACTCTCGCATTTAAACAAACGCGCACACATTCTCTCTCTCTCTCTCTTTCTCTCTCGCTTACAATCTCTTTGTCCTAATCAATTCAATTATATTACTATTACTTTTGCGTTGCATCCAGTGTGCTTTGGTATCGTCTAACCGCGAGCGCTGTTGCCGACCCGTCATCAAAGTGCTGTCCGTTGAACAAAAATCGTGCACTCAGACTCTCACCGTTTGTTCTGATTGAAAAAGAGGAAGATTAGGAAGAGAGGACGCGTCTTTACGCCTTGTTTGCGGTCTTCTTGGCCGCGCCGACGACAGCTGGCGCTTTATCGACTGTGAGCTGGCGCTGCTGTTGCAGAAGCACCGGGGGGATCTTGGGCTTGATGATGGGCAATCGCGGAGGCGGTAGGTGCGGTCCGCTGTCGAACCAACGAGCCAACTGCTGG
Organism: Trissolcus brochymenae; assembly: GCA_030523145.1. NCBI lineage: Eukaryota > Metazoa > Arthropoda > Insecta > Hymenoptera > Scelionidae > Trissolcus > Trissolcus brochymenae. Next base: position 46,668 of record JAQQRF010000456.1, read on the forward strand.
CGCTGCTGCAGCAGTTGACGACCGAGCTGTTGCTGCTTGGCCGCCTGGATCAGCGCACTGTTCGCTACGGGCGCCTGGCTCAGTCGCTTGGCTATCAGTTGAGCCGCCGCTGGTAGACGATTCTGATTCTGACTCAGCTGCTGCTGAGGGCGCTGACTGTGATGGTGTTGCGCTGCTGATTGCTGGTAGGATGCTGCTAGTTGGTCGTCCTACGCGGCTTTGCTCTTGTTCGTCTTAAAGCTTACTTGGAGGACGCGATTGCCAAGGGTGTATCCGTTTAGGCTCTGGATCGCGACGACCGCCTCTTCATAGTTCGTCATCGTGACGAAGCCAAAGCCTTTGCATTTGTTTGTCTGCAGGTCACGGATTACCTTTACCGATTGCACTGCGCCGAACGGTCCGAACAGCTGCCACAGCACGTTCTCCTCAGTCTCCGGTGCCAGATTGTACACGAAGATGCACCAGCCGGAGCCATTCATCGCGTTCCCCGGGAGCATTGAATTTGCCAGCAGGTCACCCGCCAGAGGACTGTACCTGTAACAAGTTTCAATTTCCAGGCTTAATGCGACGGCTCCCACCGACTCTTCATACTCTTTACATTTTTTTCAAACATCATCAAACATGTTCTGACAGCCTCCTTTCATTCAAAACTACAGACAAATTTCAATTGTTACAGTATTACAGTTTACAAATTCTACATGAGTAACTGAGCAATTCATTGATTTAAACGAGAATTTCTGTTGAACTGACAGTATATAGATTCCAAGAATTTCACTTTTCTCGTCAGAACATGAATCTTTGAATATGCCTCTAGATTAAACTTTGAATTTGAAAATATACAATGTTTATTCTACAAACTAATTGTATCATTTGAAGCTTACTGAGCGAATTAATCTATTCAGAATATAGTTAAGAATTGAATCGCAATTGCAAATTTATGGGGTATTACAATTTTTTTTGAACTTTCTTTCATGTTGGAAAGAAAGGCAAAGATTTAAGTTGCATCTTATCATTCATTGCATGTAAAATTTGCAGCAGCAAATAATAATCAGTTCGTGTGAATTTGTTTCGAAAATGATACGTTTTGCAAACACCGAGTGGCAAGAGACAATTATTCGCATGAAAGTGTTAGTATAGATGCGCACATTTTGACGTAACGATGTTGATAGACGTGTCATTTTCAAATTAATAGCTTCCATCGAACAAAGAGAAACAAAAATAGTACAAGGAGAGCATGCAAATGTGATTTCAAGCTTTGATGATGAAGAAGCACGGCATGATGATGAAAACAGTTACAATTTGTTGTCACATTCAACACAATAAAGAGGAATCTGATGAACTACCTGAAAAAAAAGTATAACTTTTTGTTACGAATATTGACAAAGTTCCAATCATTCGATTTCCTCTTCATTGTAATGAAAAACATTTAAAAAATAACGATACATGATTTATCGAATGACATTAAAAAAAAATAAATTCAATTTTCAATGAGAATAAAATGAATCTTGTGCATTTATACATTTATATATGATGAATGATCATATTATAATTTAAAAAACTGAAAAGAAAAGGTTTAGATTATTTTCAATTAAATAATATAAAAATATGTTAGATCAGACAGAGGACTTGTTGAATTAACGGCGGACACAAGGTAGACACACTTAAATGATGAAATCTACGTACCTACTTGACATCACAAGCCGCGTTAAAATAGGGCACATCTCGGTAAGTACTCACTATATAACCGAGATATCTTATATAACCTGTACGCGTGCATTTGTTATCTACTCAGATGGTTAGATTTATTATAAATGATAAAAATGAAGTTCATAGAAACAATAATTATCCAATTTTATTTGCATTTTTATCAAGTTACAATTGCACATTTGGAATGAATTTTAAATCAAATCAGTGAGATTGCTTGCAAACAACAAATACACATTTACAGTTGGCATGAATATTGAATCAATTCGACAACGCATTTCGTCGAATGTTAGTTCGTTGGATGAAACTATATTGTTTATTCGATATCAACTATTACTTTTTTTTTAACAATGCATCATCATTAATTATCATAATCGCGCATTATGACAGCGTGTGAAAGAGCTTTGACTCATGCGATATTGCGATTATTAATCCTAGATTATCATATATTTACATCGATAAAATTGAAAGAAAAAAAAACAATCAAAATGAACACAAATTATACAGTGAAAGTATATACGAGATACAGAAAACAAATATTTTCAATGAAACAACAAAACTTTTTTTTTTTTGAAGCAAAATAGTATGCATATATATTTGGGTGTTTCAGGACTATTTTATTTTGCTTCAAAAATCTCTTTTTTAACTCAATTGATTGTTGACTTCACTGAGAAAATATTTTTATCTCTGAAATATTTGCTCAGTGTATGAAAAAATAATTCAAACAAACAAGAAAGACATATAAAAAGATAACTTGATAGTTAATATCTGAAGTTGACCACCAAGTTGATGTCCGTGCCCCTAGCCTCGCTCAGCTCTACACCAAATCACATCTAATTCGTTTGATCGTTGTGATCAAAGTATAAATAATCAGTTCGCGCTAATGCAAATGAAATGTGGGATGTTAGTTTGTTGGGATATTTCGGGTGTACTCATGTAATTGCTTGATGAACAGATTTAAATGAAAGAGTTCTGGCTGCACCATGCGAAATGAAACATGAACAACTCAAAATTGGCGTCGAAAATGAACAAAAAACTGTGAACCAATCAAATGAAATGAAAAAATCCGTGAAAAAAATTGATAAAGAAAATATCGGTACTGACCTCTGTAAGCCTTTGTTAATGGCAAGTACGGCCTTGCCAGTGCTAAAACAAAACATAGAGGAACATAAGAAGCGAAAATTAATCGAATAACCTGAACTGAATGTGCTTTTAATCAAATGGAAAAAAAAGACACAATTTTTTTTTATTCTGAAAAATTGAATAATTTAACTTATAAACAAAATCAAGCAGAAAATTGTTCATGAAAACTGTTACTAAGTACCAAACTTGAGTGAAAAAATGATTTGGTAATATTTAGTACTAATTTTCTGCCATCTTTGTTTTTTTTTTTTTTTTTGACAAAAATATCAGTACTAAAAAGTGAAAGAAACTAAATTACTAAATAAAGTATGTCCTTAAGGTACCCCTCTACTCTGCAAAATAATTGGTTGAATTGACGCCAAAACAGAAAGTTCAGACAAGCAGATTCAAGTTGACGAATACAAACATAGAAAAAAGAAAAAAATAAAAGAGGAATCGTCACAGTTGAAAAGTTTTATTCAAGAAAAGAATATATATTACAAAAAATAAATAGATAAATAATGTTGGCAACTAAAAAAATTTAGGAAAAATTGAATTGAAAGAAGAAAAGGGACGCTCCTGCTGGACGAGATTTGCGAGTAGAACGCTGTACGTCGAGATGATAAAACGGACAGGAAAGTGTGCAGTTAACAACATTATTGTTATACCAGCATCTTTGACAAAATGTTTAACTAAATCAACAGTGATAATCGTAAAAAGGAACGGAAATTATCAACGTCGAATTTATGAAACATTTTGTTCCGGTGAATTTCGATTGGTTTCGCCAACGGTAATTCGACTAACTGAAGAAGAACAAGAATCGAAAAAGAAAAAAGTATATCAAACAAATGATAAATAACATTTTATATTTATTTTGTCTCTCTTTTTTTTAAAGTCACAAAAAATATAAATGTTGGTTCAATTTGGAAAAAATGTAAGAAATTATCGAAGCGCAAAATTACAACAAAAAGACACTACTGAAAATCGTCAGCTATAACAATTGTAATAATCTTTTATTGATTTATTTTATTTTCGTTATATAAGTCTAATTAATCTCGACTGTTCGTCATTATTCGTTTTGTCATTGTCTGAATTTTACAATTTGTACAGTACATGAAGGTCCAGTCATGACAAGTAATGTTGTCAAAGTAACGCGATCAATATTTTATTATGAGCGCTTCGTATAGTGAATAAACAACTCCAACGAACGAACAATCGTATCTCGACGTCGGCGAAATCTTTGGCAATATCGAAATAATATTATTAACTCCCTCTTTCGTCGTGCATTCATCCCAGAGATCGATACAAATTCACCTTTTAATATAACGCTAAAAGTTATCTTTTACGTTTTATAAATCTTTTTCTACGACAAATTAATTATTCATAACTGATTTACTTTTTTTCTTTCAGAAACAAAAAATAGCAAACATTGAAACACAAATAACAAGTATACCTTCTTTTTTAATCAGAAAATGAACATAATTAAACTTGAAAGTCAAAGAACTATGAGTGACTATTTAAACATTGATTTAATCTCAAATCGAGTGATTATAAATTGCGTCAAATTTTGAATCTCAATATAAAAAACATTGACTCGACACGTCTGTATGACAAATGTTCGAACGTACAAATAATTGAAATCTCTGGGACTTGTATGTACAACTGATTGTGAGAGATGATTGTGATCAAGAGCAAGAGCGACATGTCATGAGAGAATAGGCAAGAGAAGTTGACGATATGACATGTTCGCGTTCTTCTTTTCATTTTTTTTCATTCGCACAATGTGACCGCGTAAAAAGGGCCTTCGACTTTTGGTGGTGGTTTATCTGTTTTGTCTTTGATTCAGTTGGGTGTTTGATCGATCGATTCTCTTTCGTTTTGGGTAGAGCGAGTAGAGGCGTGTAGGTACCTGGACAGTGGCGACAGTGGAATGTACCTGAAGCGACCGGTGGCGTGGTGGATCGGGCCGCCGAATCGTCGAGTCGCCTGGGGCGTCAGATACGCGGCCAACGGCGGGATCGCTTTGTTGTTATTGCTCGGGTTGTTCGCGAACTTGACTGTGATTGGCTCGGTGGAGCCCTTCGGGATCGTTCCGTTCAGCTCTTGAATTGCACGCTCGGCCTCCACACGCTGATCGAACCTTATGAATCCAACTCCTTTTGACAGTCCTACAAAATTGCAACTTTATTAATCGTATAATCATTTTTGTCATCAACTCATCCTAAATGTCTGTTTCAATCAAACGGATGTTTTTTGTTGTAATACAACAAATTTTGATTGAAACTCTGACATTTCGATATACAAACACACATCATTCAATTTCGCCTGATTATTTATTAGTACAAGATGAGTTAACACAGTGATTAATATATCTTTACAACAATTTGTTATTCGTTGATTTTTTAACAGGTGACAACATTGTAATTAAACAATTTGTCAGATGTTTGAACAATTTAAACAGAGGAAAAGCTCAAGTGGCTCGGTGCGCACAAATTCGTTTCTTTACACTCGCTGCTCTACGCAACATACCCATTGGGGGGTTGTGTATATTCGATACTCGGTTGTTATACGACATCGCTCGGGTTCTACAATATTTTTTTCTTTTTTTTTAATCATAATTGCTCGTTGTCGGGGACTGTTAATTTGGTTTTCACCGCGACCAAACGAACTCGGGGAAAGAAACACAAAAGCGGACAGAAGCGTAAAGAAACACAAAATGGCGCCACGTATATAAAATTTGAGAGCGGACATGTCACACGGCCCGCGGTCATTTGCGATCAATCGGATCGTTGTCCACAGATGGACAACGACCAATCGCAAAAAATCAACTTAAAAACATACGAACAAAAACGACCAACATATCACAGTCATTGATATAGAAATTTGTTTCATTTCTTTTTTTCAATTGTTTTTTAATTTGCAAAAAATCCCAATTGGAGCATAATGCGTTTCGGTAGACATGTCTGAAAAATATACACAAATGAATGACAAACTTAAGAGAGGTAATAATCAATCAACGAAAAATCATATTAAAGTATTCTTTTTTTTTTTTTAATTTTTTTATTTTTCTTGTTTCACAGGTTTTTATGACTTGTGTGTAAATGTTCGTATGTTAGAGAATAAAGACAGACTGAAAGAAAGCCAGAGATTTAGAAGATTTAGAAGACAGAGAATAGTAGAGAGACAGACAGAGAGAGATAAGCTATGAGTGTGAATAAGTCTGAAAAGAAAATTTTCTGAGTTACGTACCGGGCAAATTGTCTCCGCCAGCAGTCACAAACTGTCGTACTAAACAGAAACGAAAAAAATCATATCACGTTTACAGTATAAACAGATGCGAATCGTTTTTTTTCCTCCTTTTTTTGTCAATCAAATTATTTAATTAATTTGTTTTTTTTTTTTTTTTCATATTTTTCAAGCACTCCTCAATCGCTTTTGATTCGTTTCCGGAATGTTTTTAGTAACAATCTCGTAGAGGAAAAATAAAATAACAATTCAACATAAGTGATGAGAAGTTTACAAGTTTGCTTGAAAAAAATTCACCGGCGACGAATCATAAACGAATCAAGCAGTCTGAAATTGTTTCTTGAACTTAAAATTAAATGAATGTAAAAGACATTAGTCTATCATGACCACTAAAAATTATTTCGCACTAATTGGTTTGTTTCAAAAAAGCTTGGGCATGCACTTGATGAAACTTTGATCTCAAACAATTTATTTTATATCGGAAATCAAACGACTGAAAAAACTGTAAAACTGCATAAATATCAGGTGGAAAAGACTGTGCAGATTGTACGAAAAAAAATTCTATCAGGGCGCTTTATCTGTTCGTGTCAGTGATATATCGTGTGTTAAATGGGATAGGACGAGATAAATGATGGAGGCCATGAGGCTGTGTGTACAAAAATGTATGATAAAAAAGAACGAACAAAACACTATACTGAACAATTGTCTAAATAAGTAATTCAATCAGCAAAATATAATATTTGAGATGGCTGAAAATAAAAATTCGTTTATTTATTAAAAGTATACTGTCAAATCATATTATCATTTATAAATAAAAACTGAATTAATTAAATTGCTAATTAAAAATGTGTATATGATGAGATGTCAAATGATAAACTGAAGTGTTTTCTGCGTGTCTACATGAGTTATCAAATTGTTGTCAACATTATTAATGTTTATCTGTGCCCCCCGTTTGAATAACTTGACTCTCACCGAAAGTATCGATTTTTATAGTCGAGCAAGCGAAACGGCGCACCGACCCACCCGCTCACAATGAACCCCATGGCCTACTCACCAATAACTGCATGGTCAATCAACCAGTCTAAAGATAGGTGTCTAACATCGTAGATCATTTATTTCTTTTTTTATTATTAAATAATTTTGTGCGAGAAAAAAGTTTCTAAAAAAACCCGAATATAGGATCGTATGTAGTTTCGTTGATTTGAGCAACCGTCAGTAAACCACCGGTGAACCCGCGTCATTCACCATATTGTTCTACAAGCGAAGCGATGTTGGCGAATAATGACGGAGCGACGAAAGCATTCGAAACTTGAACACCAATCAAAGAAACAAAACTAATTCGTCAACTAAAATTCAATGAACTCAGCTCTTTTTTTCGAATACTTCAATACTTGTTCGGTTCAACTTTTTGATACAGTTTCATTCGTTTTTTCAATTCTTATACTTTTCATTGTTACAATTTTTGCTTGATCTTGATTTTAAAACAGTATCTCAAAAGTTGCCACTCGCGAAACTTACCAGTGATATTGTCGCAAAGAATACGCGACGTGATGATCCTGCCGTAAGGACTGAACAAGTTCTCCAAATCCTGTTGTGTCATATTTTTGGGCAGACCACTGACGTACAAATTGGCTCCTTTTATTGCTTCACTACTCGGTCTAGCATATGAAACCTATTAAAAATGGACAATTTCAATAAATCATATCAAACTGATACCAAACAGAGTACAGACTTGATTTAAAAAACAAACATACAATCTAAAATAACCGTTTCACAAAAACTAAGAACTTTTTTGTATTTTTTTTTTTTTTTAATCGAAATATTACCTTGATGGTTTTGTTTTGCAGACGCAGGCCATTAAGAGTGTTAATGGCTTTTTCAGCATCCTCCGGCCGATGATAATTGACGAAGCCATAACCGAGACTCTGGCCTGCAAATAAAAGTTTTGTTTTCATGAAATTTCCCACTCTAATAAACGTCGATAACTTTTTTTTCATCGTCTGTTTTTTCATAATCATTAGCGCTGTTGTTTTTTTTCTTTTTCTTATTCTCAATTACAAAATAAATACTTTTAAAATGACGCACTTCTAAGCATCGCATTATAAACAAGAGACAAAACAAAAACCAGTTCACAATGGGCTTAAAAAAAAGGAAACGAAAAAAAAAACTGCTCGAGCACATAAAGGTGTGCATCAGCGTACTTAACACAGGCTCATCCCTGTTCATCCGTCTTGTGTTGCAGAGCTCAAACGACACGACGTTCAAGTTGCCACCACTTATTTTGTCCAAATTCAAGCCGCAACGTCAATGCGCAAATGTTTTTACAAAAGGTTCTACTAACTCTCTCTCTCTCTCTCTCGTTTTATTCATGCGATACTTGGATTTAACATTTTTTATTCATTTTTTTTTCTTATATAATAAGAAAAATAATTCGATCGGCTGTTATGCATGAAAGTTTACGTAAAATAGTGTGATAAAGAGGGTTTAGGACTTGGATGCGACGCCCCCGCGCGCGAATCCCAAAATAGTCCCAAAAGAGCGCTGCGTCGCACGTGCTCGGCTCGTACGCTTGCAACGCATGACTTCTAGTAAAAATGCAATGCGAGTCAAAACTGAGAATGCAACAAAAACAATTCAACAAATTCGTGAAAGTTGCGCATAAAACGAATAACTAAAATTAAATACAAAAACAAATATGTCACTATAGTTTATACTTAAACAATTATTATGATAACTTTTTTACTACAATAATTGTACGAAGTAAAGAACAAAAATATGGCGAATTAAAAATCATGTGTTAATTTGATTTTTGGTTGCATAGAAATTTTGGTTACGCATGATGAATATGACTTGTAAAACGGTAGCGTTCGATATATATATATATATATATATATATATATATATATTATGCAATGCAATTTGCTCGCGATTCAAGTGTTATAACATGCGGAAATTTGGAAGCAGCGTGTGTATTGCGGCCTGGAACGAGTTCAACTCGCGGGATCCGTCGTTTTATCATCCGCTTATAATATGAGCGAGATTCAAACAATGAAGAATCGTGACGAATAATTAGAATTAGATGCAACTGGCTGGTAGCCAAGCCTTGTATCAAACGATCGCATTTTGACGGATCTCAATCATTTTTTGCAAACTCCTATTTTCGAATGGCTTTTATTCATACTTGAATCGTGTTGTCCTAAAATAAAATAACCAATTTCAAAAAATGTCGTACTGGAATTCTTAATAAGAAGTAGAAAAAGTAAATCAAGAAAAAAAATATTATCATTATCGTAAGAAAACAAAAGTCTGACGATAACGTACCGGTGAGTTTGTCTCTGATGAGCTTACAGCTCTCAACCTCGCCGATGCTGGAAAATAACGAGCGGATTTCTTCCTGTGTCATTGTTTGTGGCAGGTAATTAACGATGAGGTTCGTCTTTGATTCCTCCTGCGAGGTCTGTCCGATGTTCGAACCGCCATTTTGTTGAACAACAGTATCCATTCCGTTTGCCATCATTGCACTTTCTGAATTCACGCTTTCTCACTAACTACAAACAAAATCTGCAACAAACAAACAAACCATCAAGTTAGACTTACAAATTATGACAAAACATTGACAAAATTAAAAACGATCCTACTTTTTAGTTTTCTCTCTTTCTTCTTTCCACCCTCTTATCTTTTTTATATTATTTCAATTTATACATCTGATGCGGTACAAAGATAGCGGCAGTGACAATGACAAAACGTGCGCCAAGTCTCTCTCTCGATGTAACACCTGTGCCTCTATTCTTTTCCTTGGCTATCACGCGAAGTGTCAACAGGGCCTATCGATCAATCAGCCTCTAGCCTGCGTTTTACACAACACTGATTTTTTCACTCAATCCTTAACAAAGTACTTGTTTTTTTTTGTTTTTCTTTTTTCATACAAATGAATTGAAACAAATTAATAACAAGTCACAACTAAGAAAAACAAAAAACGACGGAAAATAAAAAGAAAAATGAACCGAAAACAAAGGTGATGTTCGACTGCAGGTCGACGTCAAATTGAGAGACCACGGTAGATTCGGAAAAAGAACAGGGGGAGAGGAAGACTGCAAGGTGGGGACAAAATACGGAGGGAGAAAAGGACAAATTAAAAGGACATCGAACCTGAGGGGGGAGGGGGGGGGTTTAAAGGGCCCGTAGGTCAGGCGACAGCCCTCCGGATTTTGGGTGAAAGTGTGTATGTGTGTGAGTGGCTGGCGGCGTCTCTGGCTTGGCCGCCGACTGTGCATGCAAGTCGGCGGGGGAACGCGCACGAGACGCACGAATATAGGTACACCCAGCTGTCACGCACTCGTACATATATTTATATATAATAATACTCGCAGCAGCCGGCACGCCACGAGTCACGCGTTTTTGTGTTTTAATCTACGATGAACCCGTTGCTAGTCCCCTGACTTTTTCCAATATTTCACGCTCCTTTTCAGTTCACAAGATTCTTATCTTGTAACCATTGATAAATGTCCTTTTCATCTTACACATTTTCAACCCTTCAATTTTTTTCCTTTTTTCTCCTATACTTATTTTATATTTTTGATTTTTTTTACTTATTCTGTTTTTAATACACGATATTTTATGAATTGCCTTTTTCAGGCCAAGGGAAACCAGTATATATAAACAGTTAGTACTCGAGTTTGGAAAACTGTTGAATTTGATACAATTAATTATTTTAGAACGGTAGACTGTACATTTATAATTGTGATAATGTATTCCAGGTCATGCTTGTATTTCAATAGGAGGCACTATCAAAGAATGTGGTTGAAAAGAAGTTGGTGTGTGTGTGGAGGAATAAATACGTATATTTTTGATGATTGCATCAAAAGGAGTTGGGTATAAGGGTCACACACGTGTGGGACATATGGTGGCTTACAGAAATATATGTCAACCGTTGGCTACTGTTTTGGTATAGGAAAACTATACGAACTGCAAATTTAAATAAAAACCTGCGTTGTCGAATTGATCCAAGTTGAAAAAAGAAAAAAAAACAAAAATTAATTAATAAAACAAAAGAGGTGGTTCAGAATGAACAAATGGGTGTAAGAGTGACCGAATAAAAAATTGACCGTTAGAAAGCGGGGGGTGAAAATTTTGTTATTGTCCGAAAAGCTGCGTCTAATCCAAAGTCGAAAGTCAACTGATTTGGAAACAGAGTGTACAGTTATAACGAGCAGTTGCACCTTTCGTTTTTTGAAAGTTAGAGCGAGAAAGGACAAGTCCTCGCTGTCGGCTGAAGACCTACAAGGGTGAGTTCCGGTGATACAGCAATAAATTATTATTTGCCGTCAGTATCAGCTGTCCTGCAAGCAAAACCGGGCCCCCACTGAACTCAACTACAAACATACTTTCACGCCATAAAAACTCTCAATTAGTTCATTTTTTTATTTCAACTTGCCTATACAAAAAATGAGCTATAATAAATTAATTATACTTTATCATTTTAATTTACATTATCGACTAATTCTTTTAATTTTTATTTATTAATTTACGATTTGTTTCCATTAAATAAAATTTCAACATTATTTTTTAGTGCAATTTTCGTAATATTTGTAATATTTTCTGTGTGTTTGAATTAGTATGAATTGAAAATAAAAAAAATAAAACCAAATGTTGATTTGTGAGTTTGCATATGAAACGAAGTTGCAGTGAAAAAAGTATCCCGAGCGTTGCGAATCTAGTCTGTGAGGGGTGTCGAGCGCAAATTACAACTAATATACATTTCATACTTAGAAGTAACTTTTGTCATGAAAAGCACACGATTTATGACCAGGGGTTAGATAATGATTTCGCATCTGAATAAAAAGAAACGATGGGAAAGCTTTTCTCATTTTATCAACGGACTTTTTAAAATCTGCACCCAATTTCAATTACAGTACTACTGTGTAATATTGATTCAACGACTGACAAAAGTGAATCTAATATAACCGTTCAATTTTCAATTTCAACATAATTACAACACTTAATCGAAATAAATGCAGAAGTAATTGAACAAAAAGAAAAAATCGAAACAAAATAGATGATTTTCTAATAACAGATAAGCGCAACTGAATATTGATTAGAATATTGCACGTCATTAAGGCTTTATAAAGAGTTCAATTAGCTCTGATCAAAATATCAATAATTAATGTACGTCATTCTCCAAGGGCCAAGACAATGTAGCGATATCACAATGACATCGATCAAAAGCCTGCGGCTTTCATTATCAAATGAAATAGCCTTTACATTTAATTTGATTCAATTTCAATGATTTTTCATTTCAATATTATGAACCAATACTCAATTGAACCAATGTTCAATTCCCAAATGATGCAATTTCCAAAGACTTTTTGTTTCAATTTTTACCATTTTGAATTTCTCTTAATAATTCAAAACCAATAAATAAATGCTGATGCATGAGTTGAATACATAATATAAATGAAAACATGAATGATGAATACAAATTCAGTCAATTTGTCAACCGAGCGATTTTCCCCGGCAAATAACAACAGTTTGCCAATGTCTGTAGATATCGATTGACCGGCGAATTCGCATCCGTCTGCCTCCCCGGCGAACGCCCCCTATCTTTTTCTTTCAAAACTGCATCTTACTTTTTCTCTCACATGCGTTTCGTTTCTCCCAGTACCAACGAATAAATCCCGGCCTGATTAATTTGACAGAACTCGTGTTTTGCGATGCTGCTCGGGTTCCTGTTTTATTGTTGCAAATAAAAAAGAAGAAACACGAACGGCGGAAGTGGCAGCGTTGAGCTCACGATTGCGCGGGATCCGTCATTATCGAGCGCTGATAGTGGCGCCCTCGTGCGCGAGGGCACTCGGGGGTGGCTCGTAAAAGCGTCATGTCCGCCAGCGCCGCTTATCGCCCATCTCGCAATTCATGAATAGAGTGCAAAGTCGTTTGCTCATGTTTCGTCTTTACACACTTTTTTTGCACCATCACTCCGTTCAATTCTATTTACCTACCTAACTTGCATGCTTATTCATTTTACCCTTGTTTTCAATTTATTTAATTTCCCTTTTGTTTCACTTTTTTTTTTCTTTTTTAATTTCATTTGTTTTTTTTCTTTTCATCCACGCCGTTTTTAATTTATCCGTTGTTTTGCAGTCAACTTTTTGTTCAATTCTGTCGTTGTTTTTGTTTTTTTTTTTTAACTTGCCCGTAAATCAAAATGAAAGTTGAAAAATGTTTATGAAAGTTTGTATAAAAGTTTGTGTGCTTTCAGCCGTCAGTTGAGTGGAAATGCACGGCACGTAACACAAATTTATTTCGTGTCTAGAAAAAAGAGTGTAATAAATTTGAAGTGATGATGAAACAGTAATTTTGTACACCGAGTAGTGAGGAGTAATTTTAAAAATGAAATCCTGGCAAAATGTAAATGTAAATGGAATGAAAATTTTGATGGATTATATTATACAAAAAAAGAAAAAGAAAAACATTTTGATTACTTTTTACAATACATTTTTTTCATTTTGTTTTCATTGAGAATAATTAAGTTTTGAGATTTAATTATTGTGCTTTTTGGAGGAAGAAAAACATTTAATGTTGTCATTTGACTTTGAACTCATTGAACTCTTTGTATAACATATGCAAAGGTAATTTACATGGACAGGACTGTTTTCGTACAATGACCTTGCGTCTTCTGTACGTTCTTTTTTTTTTTTTTCGGGTTCGATCGGTTGCACTGGAACGAAAACAAAACATAAAAGTGCAGTGTCATCGAAATTAAATTAAATCACCTACGGGTGTAATTTTTTTGTTCACTCGGACAATCAAAATATCAGAATTTTAATCAAAAATAAAATATTTCCAAACGTTCTGAGAAGTTTTACTATTTCGAGTCGACGGTAGTATGTTTATGTTTACAAGTAATTCCAATAATTATCAAGTTTTTGGAGCAAATGTTTATACTCGAGTTGAACGTACTATTTTTAGAGGACCGAATTTTAAATTTCGAAACATGTGAAATAATAAATAAAATTAATTGAAGGAAAAAACTGTGTGAAGAACGGAAAATGTTGCGTCAGATTGCTTTGAATATAGCGTAAACATTGTCGATAAATGGTCGGCGTTTAAATTGCATGGTGAGGTGCAAAATCGTGGGCAAAATTAGTTTGACAGTTTCATAAACACAAATGTAGAGCCAACCGGGCAGAAAAGCTGAACGCGAGAACGAACGACGCTAAGGTATTGGATTTAAAATAAATAAGTTTTCGAGCAAGCGAGATGGTCGTGGAACGCAAAGGAAGAACAGCGGAAGGAAAGAAAACTCGACGATTCTGCGTATTTCACGCCGAAATTTGTGTTGTGCTAAAAATATGACTCGAGTGGCAAAAGAGAAAACGAGAAGGACGCTGAGATGCTGAATTGAACAGAGATAACAAGCTAATAGGCTTGAAATGCATCAACAATGTAAACTCATTTTCTTTCCCGATTGTAAACAAACTGAAGTTGACACTTTGTGTAAGGTGACTGCAAACAAAGTTTGTTGTTTAAAAAAAATGACTGCAAGGGCGCAAAAAAGTTGACGCGAATTTGATAGGCGTGCGAGAAGGGCTGATTGGCGTGGACGCGATTTGAGCGACAGATACGATCTCCGGCTTGGTCGGGCCAGGTGGCCATGGCGACGGATCATGAAAATCGCGTGGCCGGGACCGATCAATAGTCGCGCTCCCCTCGTTGCGCCGCGTCGCCACTCCCTCCCTTTTTAATCCCCCGTTTTCGAAACTCGTCTCTCTCTCTCTCTCTCTCTCTCTCTCTGCTCGCGCTTCCGTCGAGTGTACGATTATTTATTCACGCAAATAACCGAATCACCTACATATGCAAGTTTTTGCAACAATTGAAAACAAAATAATTAGCAAACAAATAACAGCAAACGAGATAAACAACTACTATAAACTGTAAATAAATGCAAAAATAAGCAAAAATAAATAAACGAAGAAAGAACACAAATAAGATGGAACGTTACCTCAGCTGCGGGGAGCGGATTGTCCAAGTTTGGAATAACGATTTGGTTTGTTTTGTTGCGGTGTAATAAAATTGTTTAGGCCATCAGAAGAAGCGCGCAAAACGTAAGACAGGCGGGGGATAAGCAAAGCATAGACATTTAGAAAGACGCGCCGTTCACCCCTTGTGAGGTAGCACGGCTCCTCATTGGTCAGCGTGACACATGGAGCAAAACGCCGGGCGAGAGAGTGTTGTTGGTGCCGCGCAAGTCGACGGTCCCGTCGTCGGCTGACGAAACTGGTAAGCGCGTCGGCGTGTACGGGCGCGCAAACAAAGCGACCGACTAAACACTAAATGAAATAAAAGGATGACGCAAATGACGCGACGGCCGAGCACACACTGCCAAGCCGAGTCGACGCGAGCGCCGCACACGGCGCGCGTTCGGACGCGCTCGTCGCGGCTCGGCACGCGTCGGCGCCACCCCCTAAAACTCTCAAAGGCTTGCACCGAGGGCTGCGAGAGCCGTCACCGTGCGTCTCTCTTTCTCTCTCCCTCTCTTTTCATCCTCCTGTTTTGTTCATGCTAATTTCTAATTGCTACGAGTATTTCATTAATCGCTTTATCATCGGCCATATAAATAAAATAGACTGAATTGTTATATGACCAAACACTCACTCTTTTTTCTTCAATTTCAAATTGTTGCCAGCTGATTTGTTTTGGATTTTTGTTTTGACATTGATCGAACTGGAAACAAAGACAAATTCGAATGTTTGTTGTTGTAATAGGTTATGTAACCAGCAAAAAAGTGACTCGGCAGAATAAATCATTCGAAATTTGTTTTTAAATTAACTTTGTAACAAAAGTTTATTCAAAAGGTATTTATTAAAAGTTATTTTTGCATCATTTATATTTTGATCAAGGTAATATTGCGTTTATGAAATGAGGAAAATTTGAATGAATTAATCTCTTGGCATCAAAATTAATTGGTTGTTAATTTAGTTTAAATTATTTGGAGTTTGAAAAAAAAATCAAAATGCAAACAGGCTAGATGCTAAGATGATAAGACAACATTGAAATCGAATTAGCACAAATAATTGTCATTTAAATTGGCAGCTCAAGGCGGGATTATCTGCACTTATAATCATCTGGAGCGAAGGGATGCAAACGCGCGTATTCGCACTTTGTAGCGCGCACGCGATACAGAGGAGCAATCAACTGCGGCGTTAATGAGTACGCCACTTTTGGGATTAACGTTTTGGAGAATAAGTCACGGGGTCAGGTCGGATGATGAACAAAAAGTCTACAGGCTCTTCTCTCAAGCGCCGAGGGAGCTCCGAGCTTCACAAAGAGAGAGGAAACATCAAATGACCCGGAAGTGTATTTGTGAGTGCACTTGCCGAGCGTGTCTCCAAATACTTAAAAGCTGCTGTTAATGTCTTTTGCATAAATTCGCCTCGGGGAGAAGCTACCTGTCAACGCGCAGCACTCTTCTCAACTGCTTCTCCTCATCCTGACGTCATAAATGTCATTTTATCTCGTTATCACCTCGCTGGTTGATTTCTTTTCAACATTAAACTCGCTATCGAGTTGGATTTGAGTTTTGAGTTCAAAGGTCAACCGTTCGAGATAGATAGATAGATAGATAGATTTTAACACAAATTATGAATGTGTCGAACATTCTGATTAAAATGTTAAATGTTTCCAGTCGAGCAAATGGGATGACAGTGACGTAGATCAAAATTAGATCTGAATAGCTTTTGTGTACATTTAATAATATGTTTGCAAATGTTGGCAGATGGTTTTTGCAAAACTTGTTTTGAATGAATTTGTGGCAGATAAATTGTTTAAGGATAAAAGCAATAAATAATGATGGTGAGAGAGAATATGTATATGTTCATTTATACAGCTATAAAAGAATGGTAAGAAAAGGGGTAGAGCAAACAAAGACATCGGTATAAAAGATAGACACTATTCAATTGCAGCAAGGTATGAATGAAAAAACAAGTGAGGGGTGAATTAAAAAAGAGGATGCTCTACATAGATGAATTACGCAATTTCGTTGCCTCCGGCTTGAAAGCATTACGCTCAACAATTTCATATCCATCTTGTTCAAAATATCGAGTCGAGCAAAGTGCACGTCCGATGGATCGTGATGCAAGAATGGTTGAGAATTTGAAATTTCCGTAGCAAAAGAAAGAAAGTTGTACAATCAAAAACATTGTAAAGTCGTTTTTGCTATTCTCCGGCGTATGGAACGTATATTAATATTTCAACCAGTCGATGCAATTCTTGGAATAAGAAATGTTCAGTGGAAGTACAAAAAAAAAAAAGAATGTAAATAACATCCTATATTTTGGCACAACGCACAACAATGTATTCATGTATTCAATTTATCTTACATCAAAAACGAAAGAGGAAGAAAAATTCGTTGCAAATTCAGCGAAATTTGATTGAAATTGCATGCACCTTTGATACAATTTTCACCTTCAAAAGCGATCAAGTTATGAAATCATGCAACATTATTCGTTCATCTCTCAATCTGAAAGTGAAACGAAATTAAAAGTAGCTTATTGCCATAGATTCTGTCAAGCGAAGCCCTATCGATCGTCTCTGAAAAACTGACCCTAACATTTTTCAATTTGCATCCCCTGCAACCGTCAGTCTCTGTGACATGCCGATTTTCATTCAAGACCTCTCATCTATTTTTATATTAAAATATTAAAAAAATTGAGATTAAATTAAAAAAACATTTATGCTAAAAAAAAGCATGTTAAAAAGTCTTATCCGTTTTAAAACTAAAACAACATTTATGTTCGCAGGGGTCTGAATCGCCAGCCGATCATCGGCCTGTCTCCATGACCAGACTCAACAGACACTCGTGTAAATTCCAAAACGAATTGTCAAAAAGGGCCGGCAGATGTGAAAGCGTGTTGTGCATCTCTCTCGATTTATAAAGATAATAAATTATGCGGCTGAACAACAAGAGCGGAAAATGAAAAGGAGCGAGCGTGTCGAGAAGAGAGAACGCGAGGGAGAGAAATAGAGAGAGCGAATGGAGGAGTACGAGCTCCATTGATTGCTCGATAGCACGAGTGGAAGAACGTTGGCGTTGCAGCTACCACCCCGGGGGTTTATGAACCCCAACGCAGACGGGCAACCGGCAAGCAGGCCGGGTTCGCGGCGGCCAGGCAGCCAGAACCCCCCCCCCCCCCCCCCCCCCCCCCCCCCCCCCCCCCCCCCCCCCCCCCCCCCCCCCCCCCCCCCCCCCCCCCCCCCCCCCCCCCCGCCCCCACCCGCCGCTCCCTAGGCTCACCGCCGCTATACACGAACCAAAACCCCTTTCCTTTCTTCTCGGTTGCCTCTTCATCTACACATCCCCCTCTTTTAAATCTCGAGCATTCATTAAAGTAAACAGTTTTAAATTAATTTCACATTTCTCAGAGAGTGGAAGGGATATTAGAGAGTAATTTTAAGAAAACCGTGGATCGTCGAATTTTGCAAGATAATGTAGCCAGAACCAAGCTCGGGTGCATTAAAATTGTATGTCCAATTGATATGTATGCACCGACGACGTTATGTTTGCGCGTGCGTCCGATGCTATGAATTATGTTTGTTCAAGCATTGATAATTAGGCTCCGTTTGACGATCGCGAGGCGGCCTCTGTTTATCACCAGTGTCCGGGCACCGGACAATTGTTTACTCGGCCATCGACCGCCAATTTGGAACTTCGTCAGGCAAACGCGCAATTATCAAAATCATTCCAAATGGCTGACAATGTTATGCCGGGTCTCTGAACCATTAACATTATTGATCTAGCTTTCGTCCGACTGAGTCGGTACTATTGAACTTGCGAGGCTGTTTTATCCGCGTTCCTTTCTCAACTTTGAAAAAAGTCACATTTGAAATTTGATTATACCTCTGGGATTGGCTTTGGTTCTTTAGGTCAAACTCGTTTGGTGTCTGATGATAACCACCAATCAAATACAATTAACCGTTTTTGTATATGATTATAGCCTAACGATGTAAAGGCAAGTTAATAATAACCGTTCGGGTCGACCGTTTTACTCTCTTATATCCCGATTAGCCTTTAGGTTATAAAAAAAACCGTCGCTGATTGATTATAATTGGAGTATAACAAACTAACACTCGGAAAAACTAAGTACGGAATGATGTGTTTTAAGTTCACTGTCACTGTCACTGTTCCTTTTTTGTTGGACTTCAAAAACTAGTTTCACTGCTTTCAATACCATCGGTATAAATGTTTTGACTGGTCAATTAAATAAAAAACATCAAGTACAATAAAGTAAACAAAACTGTAAAAGAAGATGTTAATAGTGGTTTCTTAACAAGTCAACCATCAGTCCAGCTTTGAAGCATTTCATCATTGCAAAAGACCAAATTAAAACAAATGCTTCTGCTTATTGTTTGTTCCACTAGATCATTGATTTTAATTTCAGATGGACACCTGAACTGAAAGCATCCTGGTCAAGATGACAAGTATAATAAAAACGAATGGCTCTGGTGGGGTGAGAAAAAGATATTAAATGAAAAAATGAAACATACCGATATCTAGATGAAAATCAGGTTGGTGCGTGCCGGAGGAGGATGCTGACTAGCGGCAGAATGGGATGTTGGTTTATTTCGCACGTACCGAACAGTGTGTTATATTTTGATAACAAATTTTTGATAAAGGCTAAAGACTGTTTTTTTTATTCGATCGATCAAGTAATCTCGAATTGACTCATGAAAAAGCGTTGCAGCGGCTCGGCTTGTCTGGAAGGAGACGTAAACAGGATCAGAGGACAATGAACGACGAATTTGAGCGCGCAAAGGGAACCGCGCCCCTTTGCTCTAACGTTGTCTCGGTCACAGTATCCTCGGATCCAGGCTGCTTCCAGCGTCCCCGTGATCAAAGCCTACTTTGAAACACTGGCCAGTAATTGGGATATCTTCCGGTTGTCGTCGACACACCAAACGAAAGCATGCGTTGTCCGGCTCGTGTGCTCGTCTGATGCCAGATGGTTGGGAACAAATTTACTGTTCGGGACAGTTGCTTCTATCTAGCGAAACTTTTGCTCCCTCTGTTGGTTTTGGTATTCTTGAAGAGGGTGGTGTTTGAGGGGGGTAGACTTTTTTTTCAAATTGGCATAGAACGAAAAAAAAACGAAAAAGTAAAGGGACTGGACGAATCGAACGAACGTTTACGAACGAACGGACGAACGAATAAGGTATAAGATAAGAGAAGAATATTGCGGGTAACGGTGTCTACAACGCAATGCCTTTATGTGGTGCGGTAACTAAACTGACAAGCCTAGGCGGCTGCACCCTTGTTGGGCTATCCTCGAGGTACCGGGAGAAGAGCAGCCCCTAATGGTGGGGGAATCTGGGGGAAGGCAAGCCGCGCGAGTGATACAGGGCCGTTTCTAGGCGGGGTGCATTCGAGCGCGCGTATCCGTCCATCTCAGACCAGTTTTTCTCTCCTTATCCATCCCACGTTCATTCTACCCCCTTTTGTTTTCTTTTTTTCTACTCTCTCCCTCTCTCTCTCTCTCTCTCTCTCTCTCTCTCTCTCTCTCTCTCTCTTCTTTTTTTTTCTTTTTCGTTACGCTTAGTTGATTATTTATGGGGTGACTCGTGACGCAGATTTGATGTTTGATTGTGCAATGTTGACTTTTGCGCAAAGGGGCTTGAAATGGTTCGTCTAGCCACGATATTCTTATTGAAATTTTTTTACTTGTTATCGACATAATTAATAGTTCATTTTGAAAGGGTTTTGTCCATCTTCTCTCTTTATAATCTATAGAAAAAAAGCTCAGGTCAATTTTTTCATGTTCTATTATGAATGTATTTGACATGAACGTGATTTAGAGTGTGAACTACGCCTGTGGTAGCTCTCAAGCTGAGACACTTTTTGGTTTGGCAGGTGGATACGAGAACATCCCTTTCTGAGAAGAGAAAAAGTACGGAACGAAAAATGATAACGAGATAAGATAAAAAAAGACGATTGATGAGACGAAGATTCTGGGAACGGCGCGACAAAAGGGCCGATGAGGGGTTGAAAGAAAAACGGCGAAGGTGCGCACTTGGCGATCACCTTGTTCTGTTGAAAGGAAATGAAAAAAGGAGAGCGGCAACGCCGGGAAGGTGAAGAAAAAAAAAAGGTCGGCGAGACCTTACCGTGTGCGCAGAAACGTGATTTGCGAGGTGTGCGGCGCAGGTTGCGGAAGGTTGGGAGGGTGTCTGAGAAAGCGACGCCGAAAAAACGTCCACTATCGCGCTGCGAGATACCTCGCGGCTTCGAGCAACAAGATTGATTTCCCCGATTTTCGCATCTCGCCCCGGCGCGAGTAATCATGATCCTTCAGTTTCGCACTTGGAGCTGAGCTTTTACATTTTATTATTATTATTATTATTATTATTATATTTTTTTTGATGGTGAATCATTCGAGATAAACATCACTTTCAAGAACCAAGATGTAATCTCAATTTTGTGGTACGCCAAATAACTATGTGTATCACGTCAGAAAGAAGATCATAAATCTATTTTTAAGTCACCCTTCAAACGACAATAAAATACCAAGGTTGCTTTGACATTTCATCCAAACTTTCACATTCAATTTTTTAATCGACTTTATAAAAAAAAAAAATTATAAAAAAAAAATAAAAAAAAAACAGGGAAGATCAAATTTTTCCCACCAATGTTGCCAACTTTGGGCGATGGCTGTTCAATGATTTGTGTTCGAGAGGAAACTGAATGAAAGATGCAAGCGGAACTAGTTGAGATGTCACTGACATGTCGTATCAATGTTAGATAATTTATCCACTTATGCATAAATTATCCAAGTGTTCCCACGACCTGCTAAGTTAAGAGTAAAGCGCGTCTGTAGAACCTTAACTATACCAGGCGGGGTATAAAAATAAAGTAAGCGGAACTTTTTTTTTTGTTCCATCGATTTCAAATTAGCCTGCTCGCCTCGAAATTTACGGAATTTTACGAGTGCGTTTTGAAGTGACGATTGGCCATTTGGACCGACCGCAAAGATACCCGAAAAAGCGAATTCGTGATGCGTGTACGTCACTGGCGTACACGGGGGTGCAAGGGGCAAGGAGGGAGTCTGATTATCGATTCTCGCATGCTCGCAGTCATTCACTCTTGAATTGGCCTCCTCCCCTTTTTTGCCCCTACTTTGTGGATTCCCCACCAGGGGTTGCTCCTTCTACCCCTTTCATCTCGTTGCATCAGGTCTACCAACCTCCATTCAAACCTCACTTCCATTCCTCGCCCTATCCCGGAAGAAAAGCACAAAATTTGAGAGTAACCCCCTCCCCCCCCCAACAACGGGGTTCGAGGAACCCAAAAGCAAACGGCTAATAAAGCTTTTATCCCTACTCGCGCAATCTGTTGAGCGTCTTTTGAAATATGACCATCAAGGGGTTGTGGGGGAAGGAGGTAAATTAATTTGGCAATGGCTCTCTGACGCTCTGACAAGTACTCAAAAACTTACTTAACTCGCTCGAGATGAACAAAAAATATCCTTTTTTCATTTAATAAACCCTAAGAACATAGTATTTTCAGTGTGATATAATATTCTACATTTTCTGAAATAGTTGTAAAATATTTGTTAGATCAAATTATTAAACAATGGTCTAAAATTTAAAATCGAACACAATTTTATGATAAAACTTCAATTGGAAAACCCAAAGTTCATAGTTGAAAAAAAAAAATCAAAATTTAGACAAACTCTCACTAAAGTTTTCTGATACATTTTGGAGAGGTCATTGACCTTTTCGAGGGTTGTCAGGTTTAACCTTAAATGGTTGGTAGAATTTTGGCGAGATATACCCCCCGTCTGGCTAAAAACCATAGACCGCGTTGGATATCGACCCAACAAAGCCAAGGAAACGGGTCAAAATGTCGCCAAGTTGTGGGAGACGATTATGAGACTACGTCGGGCAGTGTTGGGCTCATCATCGGGGATTCGATATGTCGGACAGCGAGTCTGGTACGTGGCATGTAATCGCGCGGCTGTAAAGTGGTCACGAAGGTAGCGCCGCCTTGATATTCGTGCGTGCGTGTTCACATGTCGGATACGTATATAGTTGCAGTTTTCCGGCACCTTGCCACGCTCGGCCCAGAATCGACAGACCCCCCTGGCATTTGAATATGCACACCGCTCGGCCTATAAGATATTACCAAGATCGAATTGTTAGATACAACACACACAATCTGACGATCTTTTGCATTTCCTAGTGCACTTTCGCGTATGATCAAAACCACCCGCCAACTGTTTCGCTTGGTAATGAGCGTGGATCTGCGTGTTCTTTTAATTTAAATTCATTTTCAATATCGCTGCTCCACTTTTTGGTTCCAATTTTGATATCAATGCTGCTTTTAGATCTTAATTTAGATTTTCTTCATTTCTGCACGCTCCAAATTAGGTGGAACGATTTTCCTGGGGAAGGTTCAAACAAAGAGAGAGATTCGATCCGAGCCTATAAAATGTTCAAAGTGGCTGAACTCCGACGAATACATAGAAATATAAGGTAGTTATGCAGGGTGCGATGCTTACGTTGTAACGAGAGAAGCCGGAAAAACTTACTTGCTCTTTTCTTACAGCACCGCTTTTTTGTCTAATCTTGAACATTGTTCCAGAAAAGCTGAATTAATTTTTTCGTAGAATATACAGAAGTTGAATCAGATCATCAACTAAGAATCAAAATGAAGTTCTAGAAGCTGACCTTTGACTCGAGAGAATGAGAAAAAACGTACACGAACAAAGCATCAGCGAAAGCAATTATTCAAATTTCGTTGTAACCGGGGTGGACGTTTGAAATTGCCTATCATCGTCAAATCATCCAAAATGTTGTAATAGGGGTGTCGGAATGTAAATTAGGTTAAGAATGCGCTGCTGCTATTGAAAGTGCATCAACCACGCAAATTTCTACAAGACCGTCACGAACGTAGCGACGTGGAAATTGGTTGTAATACGATGCTTGCCCCTGGAGCTGTTTTCAACTCAAAATTGATTCAGTCTTTTGTTGTGCGTTCCACGTGGAGGATAAACCTCCTTTGCTAGAGTACCCAGCATGACCTTTCACGACCCTCTGGAGCACACTAGTCTCTACCAACGTGCCGGTCTCAAATTTCTCGTCTCTGATTTTCCACAAAATCACTCAATCTTGCACATTGCAACATTTCATTTCCAGAAAGAATAATTATTCCAGAATAATTTATAATATCAATATTTTTAGTTTCAGCACTGCATCTAAAGATTTTGATTTTTGAAAGGAATAACAAAAATGATGAATATAATTGATGTTGTTTTATGTAATCCAAAATTTTGCAAAAAAAAAAGTATCAGTGTGTTGTGGAGTAAACAAAAAATGGAATGATAATATTGTGTGGCATTTGTCATATTATTGAATGGTGATAATTGGATTGTGCAGATAGTGACGACAGTGACACTGAGGGTGGCTTGGGAAACGTGAACAAGTTGGTAATGCGTCCTCCCGGGCACAGCGGGAAAGCTAAGAAAGGTCATCTGTGTTTCGATGCGTCATTCGAGACTGGCAACCTGGGTCGCGTCGAGCTCATTTCCGAGTTCGAGTACGACCTCTTCATCCGGCCCGACACTTGTAGTCCGAGACTGCGATTTTGGTTCAACTTCACAGTGGATAATGTCCGAGCTGATCAAAGGGTCATTTTCAATGTGGTCAATGTATCAAAGAGCAGGAATCTGTTTCGAGATGGCATGACGCCTCTAGTTAAAAGTACCAGTAGAACTAGATGGCAAAGGATACCGGCTAACCAGGTACATAAGTAACTCACAACTTGTATCCGACGTAATTCAAAACCTGTTTTTCTAATTAAAAACAAAATGTGTAAAAAATGTTGAGATTAAAATAAAAAATGTACCTTTGAAAAGAAAAATTTTAATAGAGAGAAGATTGTAAAGATTAAAATATGGTGTATGAAGGAGGGGAAAAAAAAGAAAATTTTTAATTAGTCGCGTATAACGCCTTTCACGTTCATACGGCTTCCGTGACTTGCCGAGCCAAGGTGGAAAAAAAAACCCTTCGCCTAATTAAAGGTTTTAAAATGGTTATTGGAAAATCGGGTTAAGTGCTTTTAACAATAATACAAACAAAGTGGTTGTAACTTGGAAAGTGCAAAAATTTTGAACTGTGGAGGAATTTATATATTTTGTTCTCTGTCTATAAATGGATAAAATGGTAAAGCTGAGATATCGATAGACGGTATGAATGAAAAAAGCTGATGGTATTTGCAGGTCTATTATTACAAATCGTATCAGCATCAAAAGCACTACGTATTGAGCTTCGCATTTGCGTTCGATCGCGAGGATGATAGCTATCAATTTGCCCTGACGTATCCGTACTCGTACTCGAGACATCTCGGATACTTGGATAACCTGTTGGTGAAATATTCTTGGGTGAAGCGCGAGTTGCTCGCGACTTCGGTACAAAAGAGAAAGGTGGAACTGATAACGATAACAGACGAGAAGGGTGCTCAAGATAAGATTAAAAAAGTCGTTGCCGTGCTGGGCAGAATGCACCCGGGTGAATCACCTTCGTCGTTTGTATGCCAAGGCCTCGTGGATTTTCTCGTCAGCGCACATCCGATCGCTCAAGTTCTTCGCGAGTATGTTGTTTTCAAGATTGTACCCATGCTCAATCCTGATGGCGTTTATGTTGGAAATTACCGGTAATCACAACTTTTTGCATCCAATTTTTTTCTTCTCTTTAACATATGAATTTGAATTTGAATTCATTATTATTATTTTGTATAGCAATTTAATATTTTAATTTTCTAGATTAATTGAATTGTTTAATGAAATTTACAGTTCAACAGCTTTGGGCATGGACCTGAACAGATCCTGGAACAAAATTTCAACTTGGATTCATCCGTCGATTGCAGCAACAAAAACGCTGCTACAATCGTTAGACAAAAACCCCTCATCCCCTTTGGATTACATCCTAGACATCCACGCCCACACCAATCTGACTGGACTTTTTATATACGGCAACACTTACGACGACGTTTACAGGTACTATATACAAAGTTCACCCCAAAGTTCATTTCGATTTGAAATTGCGGATTTTCATTAAAGTCTCGGGCAAGTTTCTCCTGCGACCCTTTTCGTCTAATGTAAAACTACGGTTGTTTAATTGAAAGATCACTTATTTTTCATTATATGCTCCGGTCGTGTTTACCCGTGCCGAAATGCAATTAGAAAGTCGGATTAAACGCCATTGCTTTTAATCAAGACACTCGCGTTTTTCTTTGGTCTTATACATTCTTTTCTTTCCGTTTTGGAATTAAAACGATCTGAAACGGTCCGACAAAACGTTATACTTTCATACGGAAACTGGAGCAGCATTTTTTATTCAACCTTTTTTTTTTTTCTACTTCAATAACTTTTCGCTCAGTTGATTTTTTTCTTTTTATTTTAATTAAGATTTGAAAAAAAATTCGCACTGTCAACATGGGAAGTGCAAATGAATTGAGACTACATGATGAAGTGAATAATGCAATTGTGAGTATTTCAGGTACGAAAGACACACAATACTGCCGAAATTACTTGCTCAACAAGCGGAGGACTATGAAATTCGCAACACGATGTACAATCAAGATCCGCGCAAGGTTGGAACAGCGCGTCGTTATCTGTGCTCAATTTTAAACGAGCACGTTAATTGCTACACAGTGCACGTCTCAATGTACGGTTACGTTCAAAAGGAATCGGACAAAATATTGCCCTATACCGAGGAGAGTTGTATCCTCTTAATAACAGCGGTGCCAATTGATGCATGAAAATACGAAAATCGTAGCGCGAAATCACGCAGGATCTAAAAAACGCGATGGCTATTCTGTACGGCCGGGGTGTGATAAATCGAACTTAATCACGACAAAGCTCTTTTAAACGCAACATCAAAAGGAAACCTCAGCGCGGCGCGGGTCTTCAAGCCTAATTGGCCTGATTAGAACCTTAGAAAGCTGCTCAGGCTATTTGAAATTGTTGTTACTTCTTTGGGGGAAAAGTTCAGTATCTGAACATGTCTGGTTGAATAAAATTATACATAATATTATGAGAATTATTCTAATGTAATTTAACTTTATATTTAAATCTAATTCAATTTTTTATTATTTTAAATATTTTATTATATTTATTTTTCATAATCACATTAAAACGACATCAACTGTATTATCAACTGAATGAACTATTAATATATATTAATTAATCAATTATTTAATATCTCTGTTAATCATGGCCTGATCCGACCAATTTGATTCGACATGATCATGCTAAATTTGTGGATCAAATCTGAAGTCAGATCTAAAAACATTAAAATGAGACAGACTCATTTTTTAAACATGGCCAGACCTGGATAAATAAATTTCAATCATGTCTGATCAGACATGGTCAGAACTTTTTTCCTGGATCGCGTTTCTCTTTGATAAGGGCTTAGAATTTACTTCCAAATATAAAAATGTTGAACCGTTACGTCCTTAACCAACGGAACAGATTATCGCGTAGGCAGAAATATAGCTCGCGTGTTTTTAGAATACTACAAATTGACAGGCCAAATTCCCGTTGGTTTGCCCAACCAGCCGTCGAGCAAACGAGCAAGACAATCGAGGCAGCGCTATCGCATCCCCCGGAAACCTCGCGTTCGAGTTAGCAGAACACCTGCACCTCTACACCTTGCCAGTATTCATGAGTATGCTTTTAGTATCGCCTTGTACAGGCAAACAAAATCGTGCATTAATGAAACGCAATCTAATCTGAAACCAAAAAAAAAAAAACGAAATAAGATAAAGAAGAAACAATTTTTGCATGTTAAATGTTGGAATGTTAGAATTGATTGCAGGTACGTTTGCGACGAGTCCCTGCCGGAAGTACGACTGCGATCAATGAGTGTTACGCAGAGGAATGCAGAATCACCGAGTGCGATTAGGTGCGAGATGAAAATCCGTGGACACATTTCGGAGCGCCACAGGTCCCGCAGTCCCGGGACAGCAGTCGAACCTGCTAAGACTTTGCAAGATCTGCCAGGTCGTACGCAACCCAAACTCGCTATAATTGATTTCAATCAGCTGACAAGAAGCGGTTTGGAGCTCGCAATACAACAGCGTCCAAGACTGCCACAGCACTTTGTGCCGCACAACTTTTAAAACCCATCGGGCAGCTTCGATCAATTTAACTGTAACTGAAAACGTTCAATCAAACAACAGTGCAACAACCAATTTGTGAGAAAACGTTTTTTTTCTTCGGTACAATTTGTAATATCGTTGCCGGAGGTTTACTTGGTTCAATCAAGACTGCTCTTTTATAAGAAACCGGTTAATCAAAGTCATTTCAGAGATGCTCATAAGTTTGCAAATAAGAAAAAAGTTGAACGGAATTTGATATAAATTTTATAAATAAGTTTCAGGTTCTAATGAAAGTTGCTTGTTATATGAAAAGTTTTGGAGAGTTGTTTGTTAAGTGGATAGCGCTTGCAGATTTTCAAGTTTACGATAAACTAATTTATGTACGAAACAAGTTGCGACTTAAGTACAACGTTGCAATGTAAATTGAAGTTGAAATTAAAACAATGTTCGTCCAACGACTTTGTTCTATTCTCGTAACTGTATTCGTTCGCGTCTATCGATTAATAATTATGAATTATTAATATTGATTTTATACTCTTCCCTGAAAATAATTAAAATCAAATAATCAATATGAACAAATCGATTTAAGAATAAAATAATACTTACTAAAACTGGACGTTGAACCTAAAATTAAAATTGTCACTCTCCTGAATAAAAAAAAAATCTGAAAACCGATCAAAAAATGGTTAACAAAAGAATATACAAATTCAATGTTATCCCACATGAAAATTGACGGAAGTTATATTGGTCGTGGAAAAATTCCATAAAGTATCGCGTGAAAATCAGTTTGTCACATTATTAATATTACACTGACGTCAAATTATGGAAGTAAGCCATAATGTGGGATCAGTCGTAAAAAAAGAAGGAAAAATAATTTGCCATGAACTAAATCTAGCAACATAAAGCTGAAAATGTAGTGCTTATAAATAAAAGTGGATGCCGTTAAAAGTTCTTGTCAGAGCCACTCACGAACCAAGATGTTCACGAACAAGGGTAAGTTTACAGATGAAACAAAAAATTACAGCGAAAAAACAATTTTCTTCAATGTATGATCAGAATGATAAAAAAACGATGAATATTAGTTGATACATACCTATCTACTGGTTATATCTGCGTGTGGCAGATGAAGCGGACAGTTTCACCGTTCGATTGATCGCAAAAGTGTGAAAAGGCTTTGCGAATGGAGTACGTATGTGGTTTATCTGTATAGTATACCGAGGACAAATCAAATATTTCGATTTGAAAAATTGAAAATGACACTTTGCGCTTGGCGCACGGCACACGAGACAACACCCTAAAACTGTGAACTCGCGCTCTCGGGTTTGCGATCAGCCGAATAATCGATTTATCAGCGTTACAAATTACCGTTCGAACTTGCTGACGACAAACTCAAATCGAAAACCAAAATACGAAGAACGAAAATGAAACTATAGCGAAAGAAGAAGGGAGCTGACGAAAACGACCGATAGCGTCTAACCCCGTGACTCGAGGAAACTAGCTGTGTGAGTTCTGCCGCCGGAGCTTGCCGAACGTTATCTCGCGCTCCGCGCAGCTACCCCCTATCCGCTTTTTATTCGCCCCTGTAGTTCGCAGCATCTCTCAAACTGTGCAGCCGCCCCCAGAAAAGCTCCGTCCAGAAAGTAAAAAAAAAGCAAACTCTTCAATTTCATTTTAAATAATTCCACTTTTGAATCACAACATCTCGAGTTTTCACAACGAAAAACATCCATGAGTCCAAATTTTTGCAAAAATATTCCAGTTATAATGAAAATTGAGATAAATTTTTCATTCAACAAGTTTTGAAATGTTGTATTGATTTTTGTTGAATTTATTTTGTAAATATATAATAAGCGGGATGGTCATGAAGCTCGAGGGAGGATTCGTTGCATCTGACTATGCCAGTTCGGGCCACTTGAGAATACTTGTGTGGTCGCTCGAATCAGCAGCAGTACGATTTCTGTTAGAACAAGAGAACGAAACCAATTTCATCGGATGGTCGAATGAATATCACGAGATATCTGCATGCAGATGGAATACAATAAGTGCGCCCTCCTATCGGGGGGAGACGCTCACAGTCAAAAGGGTGAAAACTTGAATCTCGTTGACGGAAGCGTCATTAAACATCTATATGGCAGAGAAGTTTTCATGTCTCAGAATGTCTCGTTCAAGATGAAATATCTTTTTTTTTCAACTGCAGTCCAGGTCGCGGGAGACCTCTCAAAAGAATTGTTCTTGCAGAAATAAAATTTTTCAATCCCAGCAAATTCGATCGAGAAGAAAAACTGAAAGAAATTAAAATGAAAATATAAATTTTGCAATAATCAATATAAGGGAACAAACTGTAAAATGTTGATGACTGCTTCGAGTGCTGCAAGTGAAGGGTCATTAAAGTTATTTAGAAGAGATGACGTAATTCGCAAAAGCTTTTTTTTCCTTTCGCTACCGTGGAATCAGAAATCACTATATTCAAATGTGAGTTAAATTAGAGTCGTGTTGGTGGATTATGCTGAGAGTAGGGCGGTGGTCGTTGAACCAACTAACACAGACGAAATTCATCTGCGTAAAGTTGCTGCGCAAATGACCAGCCTCCCTGTTTCAAACTGTATCTTTTCCTCCAGAAATTCTAGAAAAATCATTATCTATTTACATCCTGTTCAACTTGTTGCGGGTGAAGTATAAAATATTCAATGATTCATAAGTAAAAAAGTTAATGAGTTTTTTTTTCTATTATAAAATCAATAGAGTATCTAATAGAAAATCAATAACAGAACTCAATTTTTATGAACACGTTATAATCGAGTTATCACAATAAAAATGCTGCAGAGTTTGCCAATGTTACAATATTCATGAGAAAAATAGAATTAAAGAATAGTCTTCGTTATGAAGAAACAAAAATTACATTTGTCAAGTGAAACCATGTTTTATACATTTAATATTAAAATTTCAATATTTACAAAGTGGTTTACACTATTTCGTGTATAAAATATATAAATTAACAAATAAAAGGATTTTTTTCTAACAGAGTATCTTATTTGCGCTTTTTTGGAGCAAATTGCAGTCCTCGGATGTAAGTTTTATTGATGTGATATTTTTCTGCAAGTAAAACAGGATGGTTTTATATTGGTATAAAATGAAAATCCATTTGGGTGAAATAAATTTGTCTAAATACCTGTCAGCAGTTTGTACACGTATAAGACTTGGTTTCCTTGAACTTGAACACTTGGAGTTTTCTTGCCTGGAACCTCGGTTATTGACGCACTGGCTCCGATTTCTTGACATTCCTCTCTGAATTTATCCATCTTTATACCAAACATTTCCAAATTATTGACAAGTGTCACCTAAAAATAAAATCAAACTGTTACATTGTGTTCATCAAAATCCAAGTAATCTTTTCTTACAGTTTACATTCAACTACCTTTTTCCTGTTACACCTGGTGGCAACAGTAATGTCAATTGGTTCTAATTTTCCAGAATTCAGAATTTTTGAGTCTCCAATTGCTATTTCTTTCATCAAAGTCATCTTTCCAATGAACTTATTAATTCCATCCTCCATTTTCATTTGTACAACACTTTCATTCGTTTGAAATACCCCAGCTAGAGGGCCGTTCACTTTGAAAATGCTACAAATTAAAAATAATAATTTTCTGCAAAATCAAATATATAAGTAAAGCGATTTAAAAGTTCAAATGTTCACCTTCCATCCTGAAGTTGTTCCTTCTTCACATAATCATGGAAAATCCTTCGAATTTCAGGTCTCTTTAAAATATCTCCTTTTCTACAAATTTATCAAGATTTGAAATTAAAACAGATCCATCAAACTAAATCTACTTAATAACTATTGAACTACATCATTTTATTGCTGATGAACTTACTCATGACCGTATTTTGAAATGATGGGTAAAACATTCGATGTTACTTTGTAACATTCCGTTATCACAGGTGCCTGAATCTCATTTGGATTTTTCATATCATCCTTAGACACATCAAGATTTTTCAACAACTCATGATCAGCCTGAAAATATATGCTAACAGAAATTAAACTCCATTTACTATTTTAGTCAGTCCCAAATCTCTTTTATATTTTACATGTATTTAAAACCGCACCTTTACAGATAAAATACTCTGAACACCCTTCAACGTGGAAGTAACTATGACACCTTTGGTTTCCATATTATTCAAGAAGACAGACAGCTTTTTGTAAGTGGACTGTCTGACGTCCAGGCTCTGATCAGCCGGACAAGCAGTCAAGACATGATTTTTAAAGAAGTTCGAACTCAGCATAGGTAGATCCGTGGACTTCAAACTAATCTTGCAAGCTTTCAAAAAACAAAATTCCAAGAGCTCATCCATCAATTCGGTGAAAGATTTTTCTATTTTGACTTCCGTTTCTTTAACATCATTGCTATCTTCAGTTGGCAATTCATGATTCTCATTATTTTCGTTATGTTCAACATCCAACTTTTCAACACCTTCTGTTGTTTCATCAACTTGTCTTTGCACGTCTTGTAACATTTCATTAGTAACTGGATCGCCATTTGGAACAGGATGTTCTATCAGTGGCCTTTTCAGCGCACTTTCCATCTGGTAAAGAGTGTCTCCTATTACGTGAACAATTTCTACGCATTTTCCATGCCCGCCAGCCATGTACATGTCTTCACTTGACAACGCAGTTAACCCAACTGCTACTGGAGCCTACAGTTTTGCAAACAATTTTTATTTCTCGTACTTAAAGATTTTTTTTTAATTTCATGCTACAGGTAAAAATATTATTAATTAAATTTGTGTCTCAGATCACTTACCTTATTATCAAATGTATTTACAGAAACCATAGTGCCTTTTGGACGTCGACCATATGAGTGCAAAGTAGGAGGTCCATTCAAAACAATACCGGGTAACATCAAATCAGCCCCATTCATCAAATGTTGAATAATACCAGGATGCATCGTGAAATTGTTCAACAGATCAGGATGATGCCAAAGTGTAAATACTGTAGGGTACAGTACTGGAGTGGGTAGCTCAAGTTGAAAAAACAAAGGAGTCTTTCCGGAGCAAAATACTCGTGCAACCTTTCCACTGTGGGTCACAATTTTCAAAACAGTTATGACATCCTTTTTGCGGAGCAGATTTTGAACTTCATCCTCTTTCAAGGACGGAAAAGCTTGCAGGACTTCTTCGCACAGCTTCTTCCTGCATTAATGATGATATCAAATCAATATTATGAGAAATATTGAAAAAATTTTGAAAAGATTATTATCTAATTTAGAAAAATGAGTGGCACAACTTTTAACTGCAACTCTAGAATAAACTTTTTGTTATTTAAGAAGATGCACATTTTTCAAATTCATAACCATAAAATGTAAATATTACCTTTCAGTTCCCTTCAGTTGATTATTTGATTTAACTTTGAAAGGTTTGGTGAACATCTTGTAGAATATTATGATTGTCCCTTTAATTAACAGTCAACAAATTGTCAAACGGGCCATAAGATTGTTATATTTTTGTTCAGTTCTGTTTAGATGAAATAACCTCTCAATCTTTACAGCTTCGTTCGCAATGGTTCTTATTTTATTAAAAAAACACACACCACGTTTCTCTGTTTAACCACATCATTCCACCGTCCACTGTTCCGAACTTGTCAATGACACATGAGATGTTTTTCAGATGTCGCCACTTGTACTTATGTTTGTGTTTTTTTACCGGTTAACGCAGAAAGTTTTGTTTACAGTTAATTTAATTGTTTTACTCGTGGTTTCGTTTAACCAAAAACTTGTTATTCTTTCGAAAAATTTACAAAAATAAACGATATTTTTTTTACAGAAACAAATATTTAGTGGAAACAAAATATTTGAAAAACTAAAAGCATTGTGATAACAAATCAAATTGCAGAGTGATGAGATAAGAATTGATTATTGTCAAAATGACCGAAGTGACGATTGACAATTTTGAAAATCTCTATCCAGTTATTAAGAATTGCATTAAAGATGCAGTCTTTGTTTCTTTTGACAATGAGATGAGTGGGCTAACGTCCGAAAGTAATTCGATACACAGGTTAGTATAAATAAAGTTTAATCTTTTCCTTAATTGTTGTAACGTATTTATTACTTATTATTTACTGAAATCGTTGTTTTTCTCTTGTTGTCAAGTTTATTTGACACACCCCCAGAAAGGTACACGAAAATAAAGCAAAATATTAATCCATTTATAATCATGCAAACTGGTCTGACGACATTTCGTCATCTAAGAGATGAGAACAAATTTGTCGCAGACACTTTTAATTTTTATTTAATACCACGATCAATTCCTACCAAAAACAGACATTTCGTTTGGCAATCCAGTGCCATTCAATTTTTGTCACAGCATGGGTTCAACTTTAACAAGGTTTTTATATTGCATATGATAACAATAATGCTAAGAAGATGATTTTGATTAATGATATCGATTTTGTTTAAACAAACTTTTTTAACAGTTTGCATACAGAAGTTTGTCATACCTGAACGAGACTGAAGAAGAAGATTTAAGGGAACAAGTTTACAATGGGACGTTTTTACAATTGACAGCAGATTATGTCCCGATTGAAATTTCAGGAGATGTTGAAGACAAAGTAAACTTGGTTCATGAATGGTTGAACTTAACTGAAAATTCTAAGGATACTCTGGAATTGGATGTTTCGAATCCTTTGATGGAATATTTGTTACATCGAGATATTAGGATTCGTTTTAATAATGCATGGACCAAAATTGGCATCAACCAGGTAAATTTGTTATTTTTATTATTATTCTAAGTATAAAATGTTTTGATTTGTATTTACAATTTTTAACTCTATAACTGATTTATGCACATTTTTAATTTTCTAGGTTGTTGTGGTGAAAGTTGCAATCGAAGATAGACACAAGTACGTAAAAGAAGAAGGGAAACATTTTTTGGAGGATCGGCTGATAACTTTCTATGTAGGATTTTCGAAGGTTTTCAAAGATCTTGTTGCTGCAAAAAAACCTTTAGTTGGGCACAACATTTTGACTGATCTCATGTTTATGTACAAACAGTTTTACAAACCTTTGCCTAGTGAGTATAAAACAATATTTCATAGTGTTTTCTTACATTTATATTGCATTTTTTTTAAGTTTTTATACTTTTGTTATTTGTTTGTTTATGTTTTTTTAGAATATTATCAGCAATTCAAAAACGATATTCATGAAATGTTCCCAGCGATTTATGACACAAAAAATCTCAGCTACAACTTGAGAGATCACCTTAATCGCACTGGTAAGCTTTTGCGATTTTATTAACTTTGACCTCTGACATTAATGAAAACGTAATTTGTATTAATTTTTAAGAAAAGTGGAAAAGAAATGGATTGGAAGATATGTATACATATTTCACAAATAACAAAGGATACTGCTTAGCGATGCATTCACCAGTGATAGAGAAAAATCAATCCCTGCAATTTTTTGGTAAATAAAAGTAACTTCTACTCGTTGAACACATTTTAACGAAGAATCATGATACTTTATTGGTCAACAGATTCTGGTTTGAAGGCTCATGACGCAGCTGCTGATTCTTATTTCGCCGGGTACATTTTTATAAAAATCGCTCACGTGTTAGCAGTCAAGAAATATGGAAGGTAGTGGCAGGTCTCGTTTTCATCCATAATTTATTTTAATGAACAAATTTTAATTAATTTTGTTTCTACAGAAATTCTGATCTCAAAGTATTAACATGTAAAGAAATTATGTCAGGTGTCAAAAAGTTCGAAAATTGCGTCAACGTCATTCGAGCACTTGTTTCGCATGTGGTAATAATCTCAAAGTTTATTTTAAGTGCATTTTTGACTTTCTATTTTGGTGAACTTGCCTTTTTTTCAACTTTACAGAATTTTTCCGGACGTGACCCAGAATGCAAGAGACCACATTGGCTTTACGCACAAGTATTGGGTAGCAAGAATTTCACTGAGGTATGGAACAACTTTACAGGAGATTTAATTTTATTATTAAAAAAATAAAATAAAAACAAACCAAAAAACTTTTCCGTTGCTATTTCAGGTGGCTGAAATGTTGTCATCCTTTGGCAATGTTGATGTCAAGCCGATCACAAAAAATACTGCCCTAGTTGCTGTAGGGAATCATTCCAGGTAAAATTCAAAAAATAAGATATGCAAATATTAAATAAATAAAATAATTTCACTAGAAAAAATATTAAATTCAGTTCGTCATGTT
Organism: Trissolcus brochymenae; assembly: GCA_030523145.1. Lineage (NCBI taxonomy): Eukaryota > Metazoa > Arthropoda > Insecta > Hymenoptera > Scelionidae > Trissolcus > Trissolcus brochymenae. The sequence goes on from JAQQRF010000456.1 coordinate 83,103, forward strand.
AACTGTTTCAATTTTTTCAGCGCCAAAGACATTTTACAGTACTTCAAATCACACGAAGAACTTAAAGTCGTACTTTACAATCCGATATTTCATTCAGTTGCAGCAACATATTTACTGTGGTACTATTTATCAAATGATGAATTATCTTTTCAATAATGTATAAACAATGTATTAACTCTTGGAATTGAATTTTTTTAGGGGTGGCATTTTGATCGTAGGTAGCTTCTTTGCATCGACTTTACTTACCAAGAATTCTTGAAGAGTTAAATTACGAAGACGCTACAAACTGCTCTAAGTTTCAACAAGTTCAATCATGTTACAAAGAAGTGTATATTTTTTAATCATTATATTTCCTTAACTTGTTACAAGGAGCAATAACTTTTGTCAGGTGATATAGAATATAAGTTTTTTTTTTTGTAATGGACAGTGTTTCTTAGTCAATCCTCAATTCTAGTTTTTATTTAAAGTTTTTTACTTATAACATTTATAACAAATTGAACCATCAGTGATACGAACTACCAGACCATACTTTTTATTGGATGATATTCGCAGCTAATTACGGTCAAATCTTTGGAAAACTAATTAGTAGTTTTAATCTTATCTGCGGAAAGATTATCATCCATCAGTCCGTTTTTGGACAGGTTTTTCAGTTAAATAATCTTTACCGTTTCGATAATGTCTTTATTAAGAATTTGTCAACATCTATTTATTCGTTATTTGTTTGATGTATTTTCAGTGTCGCAACAATATTAATTGAGTTGACTCTGTGGACGTATACACACATCGGTCAGATACGAGTTGAGTGGAAGATTATAACGATCGCCCAGTTGATACGTGAATGAAGGCGGTATAATAAATAGCGGAGACACAGCCGCACGTTTTGTCCGACTGTATATCTACTCGTGTTTTTCCTTAGCAGAATTTTCGTTTTTTCGCGAAGGTTACGCGACGGATGAGCGCGGCCGGGATCGTTGGCCTGTGGCCAATTTTTTGCTCCTTTTGATTCTTGCCACTAGGGTGCGATACACGCGACTATTTAAGCAACTTTCGATAAGATGTATCGTCCCGATTCGCGTGCAGCCTCAGGCGTTTTCAAATTCGCTCGGTTGACAATTAATTCTTAAACAGTTTTCCCCTTTTTTTTGTAGTTTCAATTTTCTCGGCTATTATTGTACCTCTTTTGTACTGTGCAAATATGGTCTCTAAATAAAAGTCTTTAAAGTGCTCGTGTACAATTCTCTATTTCTGGCTGACGTTTTTTCGCTAAACGGCTACTGGTGTATCTGTCACAACTTGGTGAGTTGTATTTTATACAAGTTGGGGATGTTTTTTTTTTCTTTCTTCGAAAACAATACGAACAAAATCGTAAATCATTTTGAATTTGAAATTAAATTTAGAAGAGGAACATGAAATATAGAGCCACGTGCAAGAGTTAACGCATGCGCTTCATTTTGAATAACAGAAACAATCGTTTCATTCGATGTTTCAATCAAATTTATGTTTAAATCATCGACTATACCTGTTTAGAAATACTTAGGAGTAAATTTTGATGTTTCTTATTTTTGTTCATCTATAAAATTTATTCAATAAAATTCTGACAAAAAAAAACAGATTCAATGAAAACGTCAATAGCTAGTTGTAAATTTGTTAACACAAAATAGGATTGTAAACATTTCATTGGCACGGTTATTAAAATTTCATCTGAATAATGAATGTAGGTTTGTTGTATATTCAAAAGTGATATTATCAGATGAAAAGATGTAGTCGCGCGATTTGACTTTCAGCAAGCTTAGCACTTTTATAGCAATATAAAGTTCTGAAATTATGTACGCTAAGAAATATCGTTAATATCGCAAAAAAAAAACCATCAAAAGTGGTTAAGAATTAATATACACGGCTAACCAGATTGATAGATTTTTATTTTATAGTATCAATTTTTCTGTTCATTTTTTCTCACCTGAGCAAAATTCATGTTTAACCACGATTAATTCGTTTGATTAACTATTTTAAGTTAAGCTTGTTACTTTGCTGCGCAATTCAATTAAATTCAAATTCACGCGCGTATAACAAGAGCTGAAATACAAATTGACAAATTCTTGGACCAACTTGAAAATCTTTTTTAAGCTCTTTCTCACGATCAAGTACACATTCGGGTTTTTTTTCCTTCTAATTTATCTGTCTCTCATTTTTGTTTGTCCGTTCGTAGATTGTTCCGCCTTTTATTATGTAAAGATGACGGACTCAAAGTTAAAATTCGTCGATGCATAAAATACTAAATAAATTTTGCTAGTCAGTAGCCAGCCATTAGACGAAGCTTTATTAATCGCTCACGTGTAACAGCGGGCCAATATTCGTGTAACAATATTGCTTCTATGTGAGTTGCCAATACAATATCTACGTAGCTCATTGACGTAGTCTGAACGGGCTAGCCAATATCGTGCAAACGGCCAAAAATACAAATCGTCATTTATCTTTAATATCTTGTTTAAATTTAACAAAATTTATCAATTAATTATTTTTTATTGCTGTTTAAATATAACAATTAGATCCGATAATTATGAAATAACAACATGACAAGTGATTTACAGTAAAGCTCGATATAGTCGCGTGCTTCAAGTTGATTGACGTTCATTGCTCTTTATTCTTAAAAACTACTACGTCTGCTTAATTCAAATCCGCACATTTAACAATTCATGATATAATTGTTCGAATGGATTGTTCAATATTTAAACACGTGTTAAAGTGTTGGCGATGATATATAACCAAATGTCAAATCTTGCTTTGAACTCCGATGATTAATTCGACATTTGAATTTTAACATTTTAATTTTAGCATTTTCATCGTAACATTGGGTTACAATATTTATGCACGTCACTGTTCACCGACTACTAGCGTCATTTTTGGACTTGCGTTCAAATTTCTCTTAAATGCTTCACATTTAGACTCGTAAATTGCCTTGTACTTTCGGTATACAGAGATACAATTGTGTAATTATAGATTTCCAATTGAAATAAAACGTTTCAAGTCCAAGACATTCTTGTAATTAACATTCAAGTTTGCTACCGTGAATCAAAAGGTGGCACTCTTTTTCTTTTTATTTTTTGTTGGCCTATGAAATTTGTCCGAGTGAGGGACAAACAAAGTTTGATGTCTGGCAATGTCTAATCAGATCTCATTTATTCTTATGAAATAATTAAGACCAGCATTAATCAAATAAAATTGAATCTGATCTGCCGTAACAGTTTTACTAAATTAGATGACACAATCGGACAAAATCTGCGAACTATTGTTCAATACCCTGTTCAGCCATGGAACTTTTTTTTCCCGGGCGATCAAGTTAAATCCGAAGAGATAGAAAAGTGGTTGGACAAAAGTAGTGTTGATCTATTGTACGAAGTTGGCAAAGTGGAGCATGATTTCGACGTCAAATTGGTCGTACTTATTCTAGGTATCCTTAGGGGCATGAAAACTTCATTTATACTGGAGCTCGGGCATCGTCGCCTATAACGTTCGGCAGCATGCTGCCAAATGCATGAGCTGCGCTCAGTTAGTTTGCACAAGGCCTCATTCTTCGGCACCAATATTACTAATTCGCTTACGCACAAACCTTTTGTTCTCTCGACTCTCGGACGGTTCAATCGAACCTCATTGAAATCACGCGCCCGACGTTTTCCAACTTGCCGCGTTCTTTTTTATTGCCATTTATTTTTAGTCACTCGCTAAAATGTCATTGTCTTCTCAGTACTATTTTCTAACGCAGGAAACAATCTTCTATATATCGTTGCAACTTTTTTTGTGATAAATCGTTGATACGGTTTTGTCAAAATTGCGATAAGTTAGTCAACACGAATAATCGTTAATATATTTAGAACGGTTCGTCTCCACCAGTTTGGTCTTTAACATGAAACACTTGTTGGATCACCTCGTTTCAACACATGTTCAGTTTTTTTTACACATTTCAATCTTTTGCTTTTTTATAACTTATACACGTCAAAATATACACTTTTTGTTGCTTCAATTCAAAGATTTTTTTTCCTTTTAGTGTAAACTTAAATCAATAATTATTTCAAAATGGGGGAGAAATTTTTGAATGAAAAAAAAAAAAAAAAAAAATTATCTTTTGACATATTTTTTTTTAGAACCGAGTCTATGCTAGATTGTGAATATGTGACCCGAAGGTTCTATACCATGAAATAAAATATAACTCAAGAACACTCTTGTGATCTATCAGTAAAGGCGTCGATTATGAATTTTTGAACTTGTGCAATATTTTTATTTATTCTAAAACGTCTCATTTAATTAGCGCTGTCTCAAGTGAAATGTGACATCAATTCTCGAGACAGCAATTTTTAGCATCTGATATTTGAAATTGACGTCACACCCACTACGAAACGCTAAAACAGTTTGATCTAAAACAGATTTAATTCAAATTTACAATTGTGAGTCAGTTGATTTTGACGTATTCGACATCTTTCTTTTTTCAATCACTTTCAGCCATCTAATTTATTTGTCCAAAAGTTTCGCACTGTTTCAAATATTTTCATTTACAATTCATGAATTCAAAATGTTTATATCTAAGCGTGATTAATTTTCAATTGTTCCTCATTGAGTTCAATTTCAAAAGTACCAGGAACAAATTAAAAAAAAAAGAAAGTTTTTAGAAGTTAAAGATAAACCAAACTATATTTCGATTTATCTGACAGATTTAGAACATGATTGCAGCATGAAAGATAACAATTTTTTTCCTCCCTAAGTAAACCGGACCTTTTTTCGAAATAAGTGCTCAAGGGAGTATAACTATATATAAATTTGTCTTTTGGGTTACAAGAATTTGCATCATTTCTAAGGAAGCAGAATTTTCGGCATCTCATTTGCAGCTTCTCTTTAACCTTCACCACGAGTCTGTAAATTTTGGCTCGCAAATGTTTTTAAGAAATTTTGCTCGTCGAACGTTGGTACAAATTACATTTGCCGCAAACATTTTAAAATAATCATCGGATAAATCAAATTAACCCAACTAATTATTATCAACGGGAACTAAAAATATTCCGCGGATGCAATCTCATTCCAATAAATCATTTTTCATTAATCCAAATTAAAATGCAGATTCAAACTGAAAGACGAACAAAATTAGAAAAAAAGAAGAAAAAAAATGAAAAATGCTGGCGTCAAATTCGGTATATTTTTAGAACAATCCAAGGGTTTTGATTAGAACGTTCAGAAGCTGTCAAGTGTTATACGTTTCTTCACATTGAGTCGTCAAAATGCGCGCAAAAGACATTCATATCAGGGATTAATGTTATTGTTTCTAATTGATTCCACGATAACTTATCATGGATTCCATTCATTAAGACTTTCAATGAAATTTGGATCAAACACTTTTCCAGTCAATGATTATAAACCACGATTATAAGTATACGACATTTTCCTAAATCTGAAATTGAAACAATAAAAATTGCCTCAATGAAACAGTTTTTTCAAGTAATTATCTTTTTAAACAAAATGTTGAAACACTGCTTTTACTTTGAAATTATTCAAAAAATTATGTACTCAAATTGAAAGAACAATTAAAAATTAAACATTGATAGACACACAATTTGAAAACAATTTGAAGATTCAGGTTTAGTATGAAAATTACAGTATTTCTTACTAAAAAAAATGTGTAATACGCTCTACTGTTCAGTTCATTAATTTAATTACAGAGAAAAAAAAGTAAAAAATTGTATGAATCGACCATCAGAGTGATCATAGTTGAACCTCCGCGCGAGGGAAAGGTCGCGGAGAGCTTTGAATCCGAAGGCGGGACTTTTGAGTGTTGACCTCGGTTGGGATCATCGTGGAATGTTGTAAAAAGTTGTTCATAAACGCGGGTTGCTTTTTGCGGTGTAGTGTGTATATTTAAAGTTTGTTGCGAAAGGTGCGGTGTATGTGCGGCCCACACGTGAGGGACTGCCCCAGCGACTGAGAATATCGCTGGGCGTCTCGCGCGCGCGACTCTGGTCCCTGAAATCGACTTGGCAATGAGAGCTGGACACAAGAGAGCGCTCTGCCAAAATAATTAGGAAGTCGTCTCGAGATGTGCTAAAAGTGTCCGCTCGGGGCACGCGCGATTTGGCCGCGCAAGCTAGTTGCGTCCCGGGCGTTAGTGCGACGAGCTGCTCCCCGTCATAGAACACGCGCCAGTTCGCCACCGACTCTCGTTCCCGCCACACGTCCAACTCCTCCGTTCTCTACAGTGCGATATGTTTGTGTCTCTCGCCGGTAAGGACTTAAGGACACCCATCACACAACACACCATACTTTCACACAAGTTTTATCCAGGTGACGCCACGCAAACCGCCGGAACAGCGCCACCTGGATTACCTCCAAAGTGCGCCGAAGTGTTCTTTTTTTTTATTCACCCCCGCATAATCAGATTCAATTTTTATTCCCACTTTTGTGCGCCGACAATTGTCAACTTTTAATTCTCACCAATCTCCATTTTGTTTTTTTTTTTTTTGATTATTTCAAAGTGATGCTTTTGTGCTTAAGGAGAACAAATTTTGGTTGACAAGACGCTGTTTGTCTTGGCAATGCCAAGAAACGGAGGTTACTTTTTAGGAGCAATTTTTTGTCTCGTAATTTTCGACGTCCTGATATTTAATCGACCAGATTTTTACGTCATCGGTGAACCAACGCCGACGGGGCTCTCCGAGATCTATAGTCCCTCCATCGCGGGGTCTCCAAATTGTCCGCTCTGCCAACAAGCATATAAGATTTTGTCAAAATTCAGTGTGTGTTAAAATACTAATAATAGTTTGCGCCCCAAAGTTGTGTAATTTGTGATCGACTGAATTATCTTCTATTTTACAATTAGAAATTCGTCGCGTCACGTGACGCGCGCTACCAGACATCACGAAATTTTCGTTCTAATAATATTTTGCCTGCTCACACGTGTCTCACGAAACTTATCATTTCGGGGACAGGATTCTTTTATAATTCATTCTGACAAGAGTAAAAAAACATGTTACTTCAATCCATCCATTAGAAAAAAGTGAGACTTTATTTTTCGTACAAGCTCGTTCGTTTTCATGTGAAAGGTAAATTTTGTCGCTACAGTTTTGACATTCAAGTTGATTTTTAAATGAATAGTTGAACGTTAATTTTAAAGCTAGTTGGATTTGATCAAATGACGAATAATTTGTTACAAATATGTTTCAACGTTGCAAAATTGTGATGTAAAAAAGTAGAATCTATGATGTCACTTGAGAATATTGATGACGCTGATGACTGAATCTGAAGGAAAGAATAAAACACGAGATTTGTCAAAGATTGACACTGTGAGATTACGTAACTGCGTGAACGCACCCTGTAATAACGTTCAAAAAGTCTTAAAATACGCGCCAAGGAAATAGCCTGCCTAGCATAGGAGCCTTTAAATATCTCTGGCGCCGCATGCGTACCGACGCCACCAATCGTGTCGCTCCACATGCTTTCTGTTTTCCCGCACTCCTGACCTCTCTCACGCATCAAAGCAAAAAAAGTCCACTATCATAATTAATGACAAATTTGCTGGAAGGTACATAATCATTGGCTACTTTTTATCGTCACTTGAATTTTCATTCTTTGTTTATTTTTCACTTTTGTTTATTTCTCAAATTATTACAATCTAAATTATTAATCATTTAATATTTGATCACAAATTAAAAGCGTGACTTTTTTTTGAAAGGAGGTCATCAAAATTTGAAAAAATCTGTCACATTCAAAAATAGTTTGAATGGAAAAGAATTTGACGTCAGCTGGGAAACGGGAGATTGAAAATGCAGTAAAATTTCTTAAGCATGTGCATGTTATAGATGAAATTCTATGGAAAGCTGTGAAACGTTGGCTATCGATTGAAGAATTAGTATATTTGTAGATGCATTAATGATTGATGAGGAGGGAGCAACTCAATAGCAGGAACGAATGTTCTCTTCAATTTAAACAAGAGAAGTTGTTCTTCAAATATACAAAACCATGCGAAAATCAAGTTCGATAGTCTTGAATTGACAACTGCCTTCCAGCTGATGGAAATCATCTTTGATGATTCAATTTTTGTCTCGGTTCTGACATACTTTTGGATTTTGTTTTCATTCGACAGATTCATCATCCCAACTGGACAATTTCCATCTCTCACATTGAACTCCTTTTTTGTATCTTCCTTCTAATAAAAAATATGCTCCAAAATGTCAACAACCAAAATAAAAACATTGCTGCATCTGTGAAATGTTCCAATTGTTTATTTACGCTTCAAAAACGTTAACAAAGTAAAACATATGATTGTTTGAACGTTGTTTTGTTGTTTTTGAAAGAGTCCAAGTTGTTTGTTTATAAAAACAGAGAGCAGGGCGTGAAATAAAAAAAGGTGAATTCGGAGCAATTAGAATGGAATGGTAAAAGGAGTGAACAAAAAAGAGAGGAAAAAGGTGGAAAGGCAAATAATTTAAATGACCCGGGGAGGTGTTTGCGCGCGGTATCGATAGGTGCCGCGTCCGACGAACCGCGTGCCGTTAGTGACTGGAGGTGAGGTGTCGCTTGGCAGAGAAAATCGAGCACTCATCAGCGGTTGCGAGCTGACGAGCAACGTCACGTATCTCAAGTCAAAAACGATGAAGTGTGCCTCGGACTCGCGCGACATCGCCCGACTCTTGTGATCTCGCGTCGGATCTCTCTCTTTCTCTCTCTCCCCGTGACGTTTGTGCGGACCACGTCCCTCCCAGGCCGAACGCGCGCTCGCGCGCCCCTTTTTTCGACAACCGTCGCTTGCAACCCTAACCTCACATTCTCGGCCCGGTTGAGTTCGGCTCGAGTCCCACGGCTGCTTTGACACATCACACGGTGAGTTTTTTTTTTTTTTCTCCTCGATTCGAGGTTAGGTCGTCGTGTGAAATACTGAAACGTTGTTTCTGCGCGCAATCAGCGGTGCGAGCAGCGCCCCATCAGGGCCAAGTCTCGAGGACTCTGTCGTGTGTCAAGTCTCGCGGTTTTACACGTGTAACAATCGCCCAGGTGCTCCGTAACACGTGGCATTCGCACATCTCGATTTGCAAATTCGTCGCTCCATTTTACGTGCAACGCTTTACGTCATCCGAGCCTGTTTCTTTCTTTGCGTTATTGTTTCTTACGTTCTTTTTTGTTCTCCCGAAACGCATTTGCACCAAACAATTTGTCTATTCTTTTATTTCATCGAAACTTTTTGCATTTTCTGCGCACCTCCGCTCTCGTTGTTGTTCACTTGACAAGCTATCAACGTCTTGGATCTTCCAGTCTCGGAATCTCAATTAATAGCCAAATCCACAAACGCGATTTGCCTTGCCGATCGGACACATATATTTTTGTTTACTTTGCGTTATGTAAACTTGTAACGCAGCTCAGACCGAGTTGGAAATAAATCAAAATCGATAGTTATTGCTGTTAACAAGCAATGCTTCATTGTAAAACAAAGTCCTTCTCTTTTCTTCCCTCCTCTTCCCCCCTCTCCGTGCCTCGCGCTTTTTTTTCTTTTGCCTTTTAAATTTTTATTTAATGAGCGAATTTAAATAAATTATTTTCCAACAGCCGTGAGTATAGAGTTTTGTGCAAGTTTGCTATCGAATTGCCACAAGGTAGATGCTCCGTTGGTACAAATGAAAAACAAAAACTTGTCGATAAATTACACAGCTTACAAGATTTATATTCTAGAGAACTTTGAACACACGAGTGCTCAACTTTTTCTTTTCTCTCTTAGAAATATTGTTACTGGGATTGTTCCTTTATTGTAAATTTTGATGTATTATGTATCTTTGTGTATAGAATGTTGATATTAATAAATTGTTGTTGTTTTGTATTTTTGCAGTAACCGATTGGATTTAATGTACAATAAGCCGTGAATCGAATAGCTGAAAAAGTAGACGAGCGCAAAGATGGAGGACGCCCACTGTAAAAGCGTGGATGAAGTATTAAATTATTTTGGCGTTGATTCCGACAGAGGATTGTCGCCGGATCAAGTGAAAAGAAACCAAGAAAAGTATGGTCTGAATGGTAAGTGTCGCGCGTTATCGCGCCCGTTTGACAATAAAAATAAACGGCATTGTCATGGATTGATTAGTCAGTTAAGATTTATTAATAGCAGACTAATGCGAGATCGGTTGATGCTAAGCTAATCGAACCGACGACAAGAAACCTTTCCGAAATCGCGTTTATTAATCGTGAACAAGACTTTGAGAAAGCGGCCTTCAATTAAGTACAATTTTTGCAAGCACAGCATTTTTGCCTCCCTGGCCGGGTGCCAAAACCAACTAGCGATACTTCATCTTATGTTTTGCTTTCCGTGTTTTGGCTCTATTTAACATTTTATTGACCTTGCGCTTATAAATTAAATTGACCATTTTTTTCTTCCTCTCTCTCTCTCTCTCTCTCTCTCTCTCTCTCTCTCTCTCTCTCTCTCTCTCTCGCGCGCGCGCGCTTTTCCGGGCTTTATTATTGTATAAACAACGTATTTTATTTGGTCAACAAAGAAAACCGTTTTTTGATGATTGACTTAACGTGTTTGATTGAAATTGAATCCTGGCGCAACTTTTTGACTTTTCTGATTCAAAGTTTCCGCTCAAGGGAGACTTCCTTTTTCGTTAAAGAAACTGTGGTATTTCGGGATGTCGAGGTTAGCTGGCATCAAGTGCAATAGCCAATTGGCGACACGCATTTTCTAGGTTGCCACGGACAGAATTTTGGCTCTTGTTAATACCTTTAAAGACTCGTTTGACAGAGCTGAAATATGCAAATAACGATTACCAGCTAATTACTTTGTTCGGCTATTTTCGATTCTTGAATTCGACAAAAGCCCCCTCCAATTTCGTGCTCAAATTAAGCAAACCTAACGAAATTCCTCAACGTTTGCTAAACCATCCCGAAAACTTGAACGAAAAAGTGAAGAGAAAAAAAAATTGTCATTCTTAAACTATTTTTAGCTATTGAAGGAAGGCATAAGAGTGTTCAAGACTTTTGTCTCATCAAAATATTGAAAAGCACAAAAAAAATAATATTGACGTTCTTAAAAATAAAATCAACTGGTTGCATAACCGAACTTATTAATATGCATCTTCCAAATCATTGACTAGAGAAAAAAATATTCCATAAAATTAGTACAACTCACGGAAAGAGGAGGGGAGAGAGGGAGTTGAGGATTTTTCCTCTTTAGTTGATTTCGCTATCTTCAAGTCATAGATAAGATTCAATTTAGAGTTTCGAGATAAGTCAAAATATTTTACACACACCTTCCTCGCGCTGTCAGCCGGAGAAAACCAAAAATTTAAGGGGCAAACAAAACGGTTCATTTTTAATCGTTTGTTGTAAGTTTCGAAAAAAACGAAAACAAATTTTTTGTTTAACACCGTCAAGTATTTGCAAGTACAAAGAAGTTGTTACTTTGCCAGGAACGCGATATTTATTTTCGCTGCAACTAAATTTACCGTAAAGCAAGGTGAAAATTGAACGCGCGCGCATCTTTGAAGCTTAAAAAAACGTGGAAACGTAAGAAAAAATGACGAATAACTGGAAGGAACGAAACATAAGGATCAGAGTTTTGAGAGGCGAGAGACAAAAGCGAGAGAATTATAAATGCCGGACGGATTTTGGATAAGTGCAAATTTTGCTTATGCGAGTAAATTGATACGAGTATTTTATCAGCGAACGTAACTACAGTGACGTTGCGCGTCAACAAACGTCATTGCACAACTTGCGTAATGTCATTTATGCCGAAGGTACTCACGCGCCAACTACGTGTACGACGCACACCAATAGTGCGTAACAATCATCATAATTGTTCACAAATCGCCGCTCATTAACCGCGCGTATATAATAACCGCGAACAAATCGCGTCCAATTATGCAAAAAATTTTATTCCTATTTTTTTTGACAATCTAATAAACAAACTTTGCATTTTGATGATCAATTTTTTTTATATTCTACTTCAGGGTAACCAAGGAAAAATATGTTTTTTTTTTTTAAATTATTTTTTAACGGTTTTTTAAAATTAAATTTCAAATTTGTTACGTGTAATTTCCCCCTGAATATGAGAATATAAATCGTGTCAACATTTAACGTGGATCAAAACGCTTGTTTGTGCATGAATTTCATCCGCTAATGATTCATTGGATCACACCTTGGAATAACCAAATCAACTTTTTTGCAAATAAAAAAGAAATGTCGCGACAAAAAAAAAATAAAATAAAATCTACGTTTTATAATATAATGTGCCAAGTTCAATAGTGATTTATAATTGACATTGTTACTTCCTTGTTGTGCACCTATAATCGTTTCTCAGTTTTTTTTCCCCATTGTTTTGATGAAAATGAACCAATTTCTTTTATCAAAATGAAAAACAAAGAACCATATGCTTAAGTTTGTTTGTTGCAAAATTTCGTAAGGCATTGTCTCTTTTAAGTGGATTTTGAAATAAAAAAAAAAAAATATTAAGGACACGGACACTTTTGTCGTATCACACCGATGACGCGATTTGAATAGAAATAGATAATTTGTTGATTAGAATGGTGATTCGATTAGGACGGAACGTTTTGCATAAAAGGTTAAGAAAACGTTTGCTCGGTTTAACATGCGACTATATAGAAGCGCATCGTATAGATCATGCGTGTGTATTGACCAAGTCCATAAAGTATAGTTTTGCACATTAACCTCTCGCGAACCCACTTGGTATATCAACTAAAATTAACCGTTAATTCAATTCAAATGTTCTTTCTCCGCAAATAATAAGGTATAGACGTTGCTTTTATACCACGAAGGTTTTACAAGTTTTCAACTTCTTGTCTGTAGAAATGATAAACAAACAAAAGTTGTAATTTAAGTGGCAAACTCGCAACTTTATTGAACTATAGTTAACAATAACGTGATGTCATTCGAGTTCAAGCGATGAAAATTTTAATAGTTGTGAAATTGGGTGCTTGAGAGTTTGAATAAAAGTGATAGGATTCATTTAATGATAACAATCAGATGGAAACAAAAGTTTTTAATATTTAAAAATTTACATGATTAAAGATGGATTATTCATGCAAATTGACATTATTAATATTAATTAATAGAATAGAAAATCAATAAAAATATCTGCAGGTAACATTAATTTATTATTACGAATGAATTTTATGCAGATGAATATTTTTATGATTTATATGACAGTGAAATTAAAAATTTTTAAAAGAAAAGAAGCTCGGGTGGATTGAACTTGAACTAAAATCTTAGCTGGTATTAAAAAAAGAACAGTAATGAGCTGCAGAGTATTATATAAAATTTGAGATGAAAAAGCCAACTCATATCCTTGTGCTAATTATTGCAGTTCCTGAATTGTATATTTTTGTTGACAATCACGCCTCTGATTATACCTTTTGTATAAGAAAATAATTTCTCCCGGCATTCATGAGTGCCTCTCGCAATATCTCTATTAGATATATATCCATCACCTCTTTTAATTTAGATTTTTCCAATAACTTGAACGTCCAATGACACTGTTATCGTTATTTCATTAGCGCAAATATTGACTAGATTGTTTACAACTGAATTAAATATTCAACTTTCAATATTATCAATTCGCAAAAAAGTTCCACTCGATAAAATAAAACAATAAATAATTCAATGTAGTTAAATTTTGTTTTCAATTATTTTGATTGATTTTCAGTTTGTAGGCACTTATTAATTGAATTTTAATGTAATTTGGAATGTTCAATAAAGTGGATTGTTTTTTTTTTACATGAAATTGTGATGAAAGTGTATCAGTCGAGCTTTTTTCTATGAATTGTACACTCTTCAAAGCTGCCACCTTCGCGATCAAACTAAGCACAGTATAGCGTTCTACTTTTATTTTGCAAAAACTATTTTATGAAGCTTTATCTTGAATCTATAATAAAATTCATGGACAGAAAAAATCAATAAAGAATAACATTATTAGAATAACATTTTTTTTCTCACCCAATCATATGACAGATTGATTTTTTTTTTTTTGTTCTAAGAAAAAGTCAGTGTTAGAAAGGACTAATAAAAGATATTTGCTTTACTATTCATTTCATGCCAACATGTAATATTAATTTTCACTATCATATTAAATTTGTGTTCTTTATATGAATTCGAACTGACGTCTCTTTTTTCTATGTTTCAGAATTGCCAGCCGAAGAGGGTGAGTTGAGAAATCTTACTAATGAAATTGAACTACAACAATTTGTTTTTCATTCTTTAAAGTGTATAAATGAAAATGGACGTTACTTAATTTATTTATTGAGTAATCCAAACTTCATTGCTTGATATAAAAATGTAAACAAATTTGAAGCGGATGGCTTAAATTTGGAAATACAATTCGAACATTGTAATACAAAAGATAACGACCATTAACAAGACGATTATTTGTAAGCTGATAAGCCATTACAAATGTTAAAAATCGAAATTATTATCATTACGCGACGATAAAATTGGTAGACTTTTTTTTTGTTAAGAAATGCATAAAAAATGTGTCTCAAAACCGGTATGCATTTGATTAAGACAAATTATTGAAATAATTTTTAATACGCAGGTCAAGAATGGTGTGACAGATTTGTATTAAAACTGGAAGAGTCGAGAATTTGAGATAATAATTCAACGCTCAACTTCATGATTGTATTGGTGTAAATACAAGGTTTCACGAGAACTTGAGGCTTCGTTTACATCATTCGACCACTAACTCTAAACTTGTACAAATTATTATCAGTCCGTCTTGGCTTCTGATTTGAAACGAAACGCGCGAACAAAATTGTCCAAATCTAAATGTTTTGCTTGATGAAAAGTGCGCTTAGCAATTTCTCGGCTATTTTCAACTGGCCGGCAGTGGCAACTTGAAACGTTCATTTACTTGCACTTTACTCTGCTATCAGGCTAATCAAATTGAGATTACTTTCATATTGAATTTGGCCAAATTGTCTTCACCGATTTAAGAGCCACCATACTTCGTTCGTTTAATCTAAATTATAATTTCAACTGGATTATTTTTATTTAACTGCAGATGTTGAAGAATGAACGGCAAAATTTTATTCGAGTTGATTTTTCAGATAACGAAAGATAAAAACTGTGACTAAAATTTGTCAAAAATCTAATTGAAATTCGTGATTAGAAGCCAGGGTGGATTACAATTGGCTATAACGGATTAATGTTTTTTTTGTCACATAAGCTAATCACGTTAATAAATCTGCAACGAGACTTCAAAATAATCGTGACAACGTCGCTACAAATGTTCCATGCCACGTTTCCGCGTGTGCCTAAAAATAATCCAACGTACTCTCTGGTTTAAGCAACTACAACTGTCATTCAAATGTCTCCTCATGTCGTTTATTTTGATTCTGTAACAAATACCGCACTTGATTCGGTCGCACGATAAACGCCCGGTTCCCAACGCACATTACAACAATTTCGTCTTTTTCTCGGACGGAGGAAATACTTTATTACCCATTGCATTTCAAGCACATCATTTGTGGCACCGTAAACAATAACCTATTTTTAGTCGAAGCTTTAGCTCTGTTCTTCTAGTTTTGTATACTTGTTTAAATGAGAATGTTGAGTTGCACATTTTTGAGTGTTTCAAAACAGTTCAAAACAAAAAAAATGCAGAAACAGAAAAGATGCGCCCAAATTGACAGAACCAACTCAATTCAATAAGTTACAACTTATTCGTAACTCACTTATTTATACATTTCTAAGAAATGCGGACGGTTTTAAAAATAGTCCATTTTGTTACAAAAAATATTGTTTCGAAAATGATTTTTGAGGTATAATTAGATTGAGAGGACAGTTTTTCATTGATGAGTTGATTCTTTTTTCACGAGTCGTCACTTTTTAATTTGTGTCGACGGTTCACTATTTGTGTGCTTTCCAGTAATAACCAAATAAGTACTTTCTATAATTATTGATTTGTTGTCATTCAAAAATATAAAAAGCACTTACTTGGTTATTATTATTATAAGTCGTAGATTGTTATCGCACAATTTTTTGATACAAAAATTAATTGTCATTTTGTATTTAATTAAATTGTTCGCAATTCAAAACTGAATGAAAATGTTTCTATTTCATTCTAAATTTAGAGAAACATCCCAAGTCACTCACGATTTATATTTTTAAGAAGTAAAAATATTTGTACAAGTTATTTATAATAATATTGAAAAAAAAAAAAAAATAGATGAAATTTTCAAAGTTTCAAGTTTAAAAAGACGCGCATAATATATATATATATATATATTGTTCCTGACATTAGAGTTCTAATCTGAAACACCTGTCAGATTATTTTTCACAGCACAAGAATAACGACAGATGAGCAGTCACCAACTGCACATAAGAAACTATTAGTATTACGTTTGTAATCTTCTTCAACATAACACATATTATACAATTTGTTTATTATTATCATTTTTTTTCAACTTTTTTCACTCAGCTTGTGGTTACAAAAAGTGGTATTTGATAATTTTTAATTGAATGAAAAACACACTCGGTTCTGTGGATTCAAATGTGGACAAAAAGTGAAACGTTTGTGAACGTCCGCAATCAAGTTTCTATTTCCTCCTGACGGAACCGACGATTCCGCATGTCGCAAAAAATGTTTAGAACGCTTTATCAAGTCGGTCGTGTTTGTCACAATGTTAAATGTTGTTCCGAATTTGAACATTCAAGAAAGCAGAACCTTTCATTAATTTGTCTCAACTTTAATAGCCATTTTTGTTCCACTTGTTAATTACAGTTTAACAAATTTACTTTTAAATATATGATTGATCGTTCAGAAAGGATTCAGAATTCCTGGCGTGGCGCAGTTAATTACTCCTTAACGAGACCAGTTGCCAAATCGATAATTCGCAAATTCAATTTTTTATGCATTGTGATAGCTCGTCGCGTATGAAGTAATTGAGGTCAGGCTTATATAATATCAAAATGTTTTCTATTGTACAAAAATAACATGCACGTTATACAATGTTCGTTCATCACAATGTCGAACCAATTTTTTCGGACATTTTTTTACATTTTTGCATCTTGAAAGACGAAAACAAAAATTGCATACTAAAGAACTCGAAATAAATGGAACCACAATATAAATGACTATTTTGTTGTTATAGGAAAAACCATCTGGCAATTAGTATTGGAACAATTTGATGACCTTCTAGTTAAGATTCTTCTGTTAGCTGCTATTATTTCTTTCGTAAGTATCGTTTGCGTTTTCATCGCAAATCATAGTTTTTAAACACCATTCAAACTCGTTGCCCGGAAAACAAACGATTTTTCATTTCAATATCAAAGTAGTATCAGAATAATTCAGCGGCCTCACCAACGTCATTGTCTGACTTTCAATGACCAACCGAGATGCCAAGAGTCGCACGTCTCTTTTCAATGTGCTGATAAAAAATTTTTTTTTCCGTTCAACGACACTTGTCAAGTCTTGAAATGTTTTTGCATTTCGTTCGAATTCTCGTCCTTGATTGCAAGATTGATAACAAGAAGTGCTAAACCCTGGTGTCGATTAATGTCTACTTAATTCGTGCTAACAAAGCCACAAAAGTCGAGATAAACAAATTCGTTGAATTAAGCACGTTTCGCAGTCAAGGAAAAGTTCAGTGAGAGAGAGAGAAAAAAAAGAATTCTTATTTATCATTATGAATATATGACATATTGATGACGTGTTTCTGTTGCAGGTATTAGCCTTATTTGAAGAGCACGAAGATGCATTCACGGCCTTCGTGGAACCTTTCGTCATTCTGTTGATTTTGATTGCAAACGCCGTTGTCGGCGTGTGGCAAGAGCGAAATGCAGAGTCGGCCATCGAGGCTCTCAAGGAGTATGAGCCTGAGATGGGCAAAGTCGTCCGGTCGGACAAGTCCGGCGTGCAGCGAATTCGCGCCAAGGAAATTGTTCCCGGAGACGTTGTTGAAGTCTCGGTCGGTGACAAAATTCCCGCCGACATTCGACTCACGAAAATTTTCTCGACCACCATCAGGATTGATCAGTCCATCCTTACTGGTGAATCCGTCTCGGTCATCAAACACACGGACCCTGTACCTGATCCACGTGCTGTCAACCAGGTCGGCATGCGTACAAATTATGTATTATTAACAGTTCATCCCAGACTGGGATGAATAGAAAATCTATGAAATTTTTATATCATAATTGAAAGCACCAAATTTAGTTTCTTCATAAGTAGTTTTTTGTGAACAACAACTGTACAAAATTGTTAGGAAAAAAAAATTTCTTTTATTCAAATACAACAGCCGACTGATGGACTTTGGAAACCTTTCTTCTTGAGAGTCTTTTCAAACTTTAGAACCAAACTTGTTCCCTATATGCTCTGTTAATACATAAATAACTTAAATTCAAAGAGACATCTATTGTTTAATCCGTTCGGAAAACAAATCTTCTAAATTTGCAAAATTAGTAATAAATCCAAATCATTAATAAGAATGTCTGCTTCTTTTACAGGACAAGAAGAACATTCTTTTCTCTGGTACCAACGTAGCAGCTGGAAAAGCTCGCGGTGTTGTGATTGGAACTGGATTGAACACAGCCATTGGTAAAATCCGAACTGAAATGTCTGAAACTGAAGAAATCAAGACTCCACTGCAGCAGAAACTCGACGAGTTTGGTGAACAATTGTCCAAAGTTATTTCCATCATTTGCGTTGCTGTATGGGCAATCAACATTGGTCACTTCAACGATCCCGCTCACGGTGGATCTTGGATCAAGGGCGCCATCTACTACTTCAAGATCGCCGTTGCCTTGGCCGTGGCTGCAATTCCTGAAGGTCTGCCAGCTGTAATCACCACTTGCCTGGCTTTGGGTACACGTCGTATGGCAAAGAAAAACGCCATCGTCCGATCTCTGCCCTCAGTCGAGACACTGGGTTGCACTTCGGTTATCTGCTCTGACAAAACTGGAACTCTCACTACCAATCAGATGTCTGTCAGTCGGTGAGTTACAAGGATCTCCATTTTTTTGAAACATTGATATCGATCAATCTTTACAGACACAGTTGGTGATTAAAATTGTTGTATTTCAGGATGTTCGTATTTGAGCATATTGACGGCAACGACAGTGGTTTCCACGAATTTGAGATTACTGGATCGACGTACGAGCCAATCGGCGACGTATTCATTGGTGGCAAGAAGGTGAACGGCGGTGACTACGAAACTCTTCACGAGATCTCAACCATCTGTATCATGTGCAACGACTCCGCCATTGATTTCAACGAATTCAAACAGGCATTCGAGAAAGTCGGCGAGGCCACTGAAACCGCTCTAATTGTTCTGGCCGAGAAGATCAATCCATTCAGCTTGTCCAAGACCGGTCTGGACCGACGCAGCTCCGCCATCGTTGTTCGCCAGGACATTGAAACCAAATGGAAGAAGGAGTTCACTCTGGAATTCTCTCGCGATCGCAAATCCATGTCCTCGTACTGCACGCCACTCAAATCGTCCAAGCTTGGAACCGGACCCAAACTGTTCTGCAAAGGTGCACCAGAAGGTGTTTTGGATCGCTGCACGCACGCTCGCGTTGGTTCTCAAAAATACCCGCTCACTCCTGCGCTAAAGAATAAAATCCTCGATCTCACCAGACAGTACGGTACTGGCCGCGACACTCTTCGTTGTCTGGCTCTCGCCACCGCTGACAACCCAATGAACCCCAATGACATGGACCTTGGCGACTCGTCCAAATTCTATACCTATGAACGTGATCTTACTTTCGTTGGTGTTGTTGGTATGTTGGACCCGCCCAGGAAAGAAGTTTTCGACTCGATTGTCAGGTGCCGTGCTGCTGGTATCCGTGTCATTGTCATCACTGGTGATAACAAAGCTACTGCCGAAGCTATCTGCAGAAGAATCGGCGTTTTCGCTGAAGACGAAGACACCACTGGAAAATCTTATTCCGGCCGTGAGTTCGATGACTTACCTCTGTCCGAACAACGCGCTGCTTGCGCCAGGGCGCGACTCTTCTCTCGAGTGGAGCCTGCTCACAAATCAAAGATTGTCGAGTTCTTGCAAAGCATGAATGAAATTTCTGCCATGGTAAAATAATAATATTCTTTTTTTGTTTTTCATTTCGCATTGTACTTTTGGTATTTTAATTTGTAATGTAAATGTGTTCTTTCATTTTGATAGACTGGCGATGGTGTGAATGATGCCCCTGCTTTGAAAAAAGCTGAAATAGGTATTGCCATGGGTTCTGGTACCGCCGTAGCGAAATCTGCATCCGAGATGGTGTTGGCTGACGACAACTTCTCTTCCATTGTCGCTGCTGTTGAGGAAGGTCGAGCTATCTACAACAACATGAAACAATTCATCCGATACCTCATCTCTTCCAACATTGGTGAAGTAGTCAGGTAACTTTTGCACCATTAATAATTAAATAATTGAACAAAAATTACTGATCATTACTCAACTAATGATCATTAACTTGATTTCAGTATTTTCTTGACTGCTGCTCTCGGTCTTCCTGAAGCTTTGATTCCGGTACAACTTTTGTGGGTCAATCTTGTCACTGATGGTCTTCCAGCTACTGCTCTTGGTTTCAATCCACCTGATCTCGACATTATGGAGAAGGTAAAATGATTTTTTTTATATTCTTATCCAAGTATAATATGTACAAATTATATAACTTTATTTGATTTCGTTCCATTAGCCGCCACGTAAAGCTGATGAGGGTCTCATCTCTGGCTGGCTCTTCTTCCGTTATATGGCTATTGGTGGATACGTCGGTGCTGCTACCGTTGGATCTGCTGCATGGTGGTTCTTGTACAGCCCGAACGGACCTCAAATGAATTACTACCAACTGGTATGATATTCAGTACGATAGATGAGTGAGTAATGTAATCATTGAATTGAAATTGATTAATTTGTATCTCAATAGACACACCATTTGGCTTGCATTGGTGGTGGTCCCGAATTCAAAGGACTCGACTGCAAAGTTTTCACCGATCCTCATCCCATGACTATGGCTCTTTCAGTACTAGTAACTATTGAAATGCTCAACGCAATGAACAGGTAAAGCCCGCAGTTCAGAATTATATTTCACAAAAACAACTTAAACTTGATGAATTGTTCTTACACCGAATGTACAACTCGTTTTTGCAGTTTGTCTGAAAATCAATCTCTTATCACGATGCCGCCATGGTCGAATATGTGGCTCATTGCTTCCATGGCCCTTTCATTCACACTTCACTTTGTCATTCTCTACGTCGAAGTTCTTTCGGTAAGTTGAAAATCAAACGACATTACAAATAAGGATGAAACCCATGATCTAACCCATGAATAATCTATGGTTTTGTTTGTCTTCTAATTCAAAATATAGATATTTGGAAGAACAATTGTGAAAACGAATTTTCAGGTAGCAACTCTTACAAATCTTTACATTAGTTATTCATAAACAATAAAACGGAGCTTCAACAAAGACAAGCTTGATACACGCTGTGATGCACCTTTTTATATACATTTTTAGATTACTTTCTTTATCCAGCAAAGGACACGCCTGATTACGTTATTGCTAGTCTGCGGAATTGACACACGTCATTGTTCTTTCTTATGAATTTTATTGTTTCTCTGTTATTCAATCGTCTCATTAATTTTGTTTCGAACTGAAATGTTGTCATTGGAATCATCTACATTTTATTGTTGTAACAATTTCGGTACTCACTATATAGTCTTTATACTTAGAATGCAACGAAAAATCAGTGACACTTTGAATGAAATTAACGTTGAATTTATGTTCGTTTCAGTCTGTGTTCCAAGTGACGCCGTTGACGGGAGAGGAATGGGTGGTCGTGATGTGGTTCTCGCTTCCTGTGGTACTTCTTGACGAAACACTCAAGTTCACCGCGAGAAAGATTGCTGACGGTGAGAATCCTATTTACACCGTGCATTGGATCGTTCTAATGTGGGCTGTGTTCTTTGGACTTTTATACGTTTCTCCCATCTAGATCTAGTTCCGAAAACACAATGAGAAAGCCAGAGACAAACTTAACGCCTGATAAAATAATTTTAATGTCGACGCTCCTTGGTTGTCCAAGGAGATGTCACATATGTTTGGACTTGCAATTGTATTTAAAAACCGAACGCTCGCGTTGTCAACCGCCATCGACGCGGGCTTCGTACCAATTAATATGCGATAAAGTGTGTCTAAGTGAGATTCTTAACTGACTAACCGGCGATAATTGCGCATGACGTTAACGACTTTTTTTTCATTATTAACCATGCAGCAACAAACACCAAATCATCCACAAGCACAAACGTCATTGCAATTATTACAATCGGGCACCAATTACAGTGTGTCCTGTTGTTGAATTATTTTTTTCGACGAGTGCCTTTTAAAAAAAAACACAACACATGAAAAATCCCGCCGGTATATGTCTCAAGGGATCTTATATGATTTGCCAATTCCCGTAAAGTTGGTTCCCTCGATAGGTTTGCATTTGCAGAATTTGTTTGCTGCCGTCAAGTTTACGTATACTTTAACTTGCATCCCGCAGTTAGTCAAACATTCCAACCCAGGGTTTCAATCAATTTTAATTATTCTCATCAATTTTTTATAATTTTCTTTTTTAATTGGGGCCTTTTTTAAGCTGTTTTCCTAATTTCAAACATGGAATGCTACCGGTCCGTTATCATTGATTACGTTTAGGTCGCGGGAGTACTTTTCTTTATATTCTTATAGCTCGATTATGTGCAGTGGCCGCACATTTTATATACATCCATACATACATTTGCCTCTCTGCTCACAAATTTAACTGTAATTGTTTCTTTTTGTCCTCCTTATTATGAAATTTTGAACTGCTTTGGTTAAACTAAATTAAATTTCATTGTAGTATACTTTATATTGTATCTATGAATGAATACGCGGGATAAATTCAAAAATTCATCTAACACTATTAATCATTATTAGATGTACGTATATATATATATATATATATGTTAGCTGTATATACTTGTGGACGTGTGTGTATGTGTATATAAAATAGGGCAAAGGTGTACATACGAGCCGAGACATGAGAAATGAGCGTCCGGACTGAACATTGACACGTGCTGCTGTGGGGATAACGCGCGTTTGTATTTTCCGGTGTATTTCTCAGTTTTATACATTTTTAAACGGAATTTTTAAATGCGTAGTGACTTTATTTGTAGTTGTGTATGAAATATTGAAGAAAAAAAAGAAAAAGTGGAACCAGTTGATTGCATTGTAATTTATAACGCTTAAAAAACGGGAAACATTGCTCCAAATCGAGGCTTGCTTTTAGACGAGACCCTTGCATTCTCAAGATATCTTATTGAACACAACTTACTGATAGTTTCTACCAAAGTTGCTTCTTCAATGTTACCGTAATAGTTACAACGAATCAGTGCAATATTTTGCCAGACTAGCAGCTGCAATGCGACAGCATAATTATAATTGGCCAAATTGAAAAACTAAGTTTTTTTTTGATAAACTGTGTTTAAAAACCGTCAGTCAACTTTGAAACGGCGAAAAAAAAGAAAACTTCGATAAGAGCTATCAGGTTATTAGGTTGTACTATGTAACTTTGTTGTCCACAAACTGCACGTACAACGCAGCTAGTGAATGAATTAGTTAAATGAAACTCTAATAACGAAAAGATTAACTTATGAATAGCAATTACGATGTACTGATAATATTGAATTGAGGATATTAAAGTTTTTCAATCTATAAACACATACGGATGTTCAATTTTTGAATGACAAATGAGAAACAAAGAAATCGTATATAACAATTGCATAATAATTGTAAAGATAATTAAACAACAACAAATAATTGCCGATAGTAGACATGGATTTGTCATATTTGAATAAGTGTGAAAAAGTAAAAAAAAAAAAAGTTTTCAAAGGTGCTGTGACCAAGTACTAATTGTGACTAGTTTCTATCTTTCTCGTTCTCGCTCTACCTTAAAACTATTGTGAACTTGACATACTCGTCACAGCCACTATCAATATACATAGTTTATATTAAAATATACAAACGATGTATGCATTTTTGATGACTATTGAACTGTAAATAACGAATTCGCGTTGTATTATACGATAAATTATAATAGTTCTTAGTCTCTTATTAGTTCACCGTACACAGAAGATAATTACTTTTACAATCACGGCGAACTGTTGACGTAATCCTCATTGATGAAACTTACTAAACACTGACGTGATTTCATTCTACGTCCCCCGTTCAAGCATCCTCCTCTATGATAATATAATCTTTACCTGATAAAAGAAAAGCCTTCTCCTGCTTATTCTAACGTACCTTTTCTCATTCTGATTGAAATTTGCACGTGACTGTTTGATCAATTCACAACTTGCAATCCAAACTTTGGAAAACGCAAATTTAATCATTAGAAAAAAAAAGAATATCTGAGTTATGAATGATAAAATAATGTAAAATGAAGATGTAAAAACATAGTTACATATCATGGGAAAATATTATCGTGCATTGCGAGTTGTGGATTGTTGCTTTTTAACACACACCTCAGCTAAGTGTTAATGATTTGATATTGACAGATGCACCTGCACCGCTGAAACGAGCAAAATTGGAATAGCGCTGATATGTTAGAAAAAAAGAGCACTCGCAATTGCATGGACCACGGATAGATTATGGATGCGCGAATCAAAAGCACGCATGTGTCTTCCTCCTGTAGAGCTTGTGCATGCGTATGGCTGAATTTTGATACACTCCACCTGTACCTCCTAACCCGTTTCCTTCTTATACAGGCCCAAAATCGTACGTAGAATCTCGAACGCTACATTGTACATAAAACGCCGTCTCTCATTGTAACCATTGAACGACATGGAAGTGTCTCGTACTCGAGAGTCGCGCTTTTCTCACACAGCTCCCTGTTCTTGTAATCGCATCTGATTTCCGTGATTCAATGATTTATCTTATACCTACAACCGACGCACTCCGATTTTTCTTATTGTCCGATTTGCTGTGTGTACCTTTTTATGTGTG
The DNA here is from genome assembly GCA_030523145.1 of Trissolcus brochymenae. Lineage (NCBI taxonomy): Eukaryota > Metazoa > Arthropoda > Insecta > Hymenoptera > Scelionidae > Trissolcus > Trissolcus brochymenae. The sequence goes on from JAQQRF010000456.1 coordinate 108,099, forward strand.
ATATATGTGTATCGATAAATCAACACAGTAAATAATAATGCATATGAAATTTGGTTTCCCGAGAGACTGAGCTACAAAGTTTCTTGTACGAAACCAAGCTCGATTTTTGTGCATTTGTGCGCTCGAACCAATCCACCAAGAATGGGCGACAGTCACGACGTTCAAACAAAAAAAAATCAATCGATTTGTTTTACCTTTCTACTTAATTTGTAACTGTTGTTCTAAGAGGATTGTTAAATAGATATATAAGTATAATTTCTGTAGTCGTGAGGGAATCAAATTATGAAATTGTAAATTTTATACTAGTTTTTAGGGTTTCAATCGCGATGCATGATTTAAATTGATACGTCGAGGAGTGTTTTGATATAATCTTTCTAGAGACTTTTGCTCGCTCATTCTTAGCTTTCGTCAATCGCGTTACACAAGTCCAAGACTGAGATAACAAAATACAATTTTTATCCCTCGTGAAATCAGCCCAAAAATCGAGCACTCTTTCCTTCGATCGATTGTTGTCAGCTCTATTCTAATAATCTAATCTAATTTGCTTTAATCTAATTTTTCAATTTAAATTTAAATTATTACATTAGTTGTGTTGAATCAAAAATGAATTTGTCAAACTTGATGTTTTGTATATTTATCATCAATTTGTATCGGAGCAGACGACTTCTGAACGAAATCACGTATGCTTGAATGCTCGACGTTTAATTTGGAAAAGACCAAAAAAACAAATGTGGAAAGAAGAATTAAACGTCTCAGATAATAATTGCAAGTTGTTACCCAACTGTAGTCTAATCATGAACCTGAATTTAGCGAGTGAACATCTAGTGTTCATTTGACAAACCAAGTTGGACGAACCTTTTTTTTTAGTGATCATTCTTACTAATATTTATAATGAATAAAATGTGTCCTTTTATAATCCCTTCCCTTTCCGTGTGATTTTTTGCTTAACCTTTTGATAAAAAAAGACTTGTCTTTTGTGAATTGACATTGACACAATTGCACAGGAGACAAGCAAACAATCGTTTGATGTACGACAAAGTAACTTCATAATTTGATGAATCTTAGCATTTTTTCTAATGTAAGAGAGCAATTGAAAGCCCATCCTTTTCGTTGCTAGCGAGTTTAGTCAATTTTATACGGAATAATTTATTTCTCTCGACGACGAAATGATACTAGGATCATCGAGGATGATTGTATAAAACAAGATATATGAAATTGTTGATTGTCTCAATTAATTCACATAAACTTTATTATTACTGATTATCACAGTAATCGAAGTGATCAAATAAAATGAAAAAAAAATCCTATTCAATGATTTTGTACGTTTTTGTATAACAACTTATACTCTACACATCTCATCTAGGTCTCATTACATTGAATATAATGATTCTATTTTTCATTCATGATTACAATTCAAATACGTTTTTGGTTTTTATTAATAAAAAAATTGTAACATGCCATGAGTTATTTTGCGTTTTATTGCTGTTTTATTTTTCTAATTGATTCAGTACTGTTTTTATCGTCTCAAATGTAACAGCTTCGTGACTGCCTTTTAATCAGTTTTGATTAAAAACTCGTGCCGACACACTCTGACTGTCCCGCCAACCGTAAGTATTTGATGTGATTTCCTTTTAACTCCTAGTATATAATTATAATTTATTGATAATCGAATCAGCGATAAACTTGCAACGTAACAACTCAGCTTAACGCTATTGGTGAGAGTTTTATTAATACCTTAAAAATAACTACGATTATGATGCAACAAAAAATCGTACCTTTTTTACAAACTGTAACTTTTTCGAGTTACATTTTAGCAATGAAATTTATTAATTTTATTTTATAGCATTTGACTTTTGAGCCGAGTTCATATAACGACAAAAATAAGTTACAGTACTTTATTTTGAGAAATGAGGTTGAACAGCTTCCATTTGTCATTGGATGTAAAAATGTTGCAAAATTGAATTGTGATTGATCGAGACCAGACAATACTAATCATTTGTTACAAAACTAATGGTCGATAAATTCCTTAGTGATTTAAGCAGAATTATATTTAGTTTCGCAAGAACTCTGAATCAGTAAATTTGCATAAACTGTTAGCATACGTAGGACTAAAACTGAGTTCTACTACTAAATCACAACCCAACATTTCCTCATAGTCGAACCTAAAATCTTAGTGTGTAGCTTTTTTTGAAACTTTATAAAGCATCAAATTAAAACTCGAACTAATTAATTAATTGAACTTTAACAAGTGTTTGCCCAGTGTTTAGTGTGACTCTTGGAACCTTTTTAGAGACACAAATTCTTGCACAAACTCCAAGTTGATAATCATGGATGTTTATTTGTGTCTCCCGTTTGGTGTGCATCTATTTTTTTCCATCTTTTTTGATTAAATGCGAGCCAACCCATGTCGACGGATAAGGTGATGTTGTTGTCAACAAAGTGTGAGTACAGTTTGAACGTGTTCCAACAATAATCTCAAGCCAAGTAGCAATATTAACAAACGTTTTGAATGTACGAAATTCGGTTGCACGATAGTGACCTTGCATGCGATGTGCCCAAATTGAGCAACCGTCGCTCTATAAATATAATTATCATCTATATAATTATCAACAATATTCAAATTTGAAACAACAAGAATTAACGACACTTGAAAAAAATGATTATCTCTTAAGAAAAATTGAACAAAATGTAATAGCATAAATCGGGTGGATGAATTTCTGGCAAAACTATTTTAAATGTGATTTAATTATGTTTGCAGTTGCACCGCCAGTTAAGCCGATGAAATAAGCGTTGTGGACCAAGAAGGAGGAAAGCTTCGAGCTGAGACGTGCAAGCGAACGAGAGACTGCCGATTGTCTCGAAGCAAAGTGTCCTTAACGCTAGTGATGATTCCCAAAAAAACTAAAAATCGGTGCGCGCATTCACGGCTAACTTTTGCCCCTCCGACTCCCGTCAACTGTTTGCTCAATAATTCCAGCTCGTCATTCTCCCATCCTGCCCATGATAGGAGACATGAGATGCAATCGATTTGCAATTTGCGCAACGTGCTGAACTGCCCCTGGGATTGCCCGTGCAATCTTTCTTTCTCTCTCTCTTTTTGTCCGCGGGCAAAAGTTTGCCGTTGGGGCTCTACTGCTACCCACAGTGCACATCCAGGTATCACGAGCCGCAGCAGCACCGTTGCAAGTCCAGTCGCTCGATGCAACGACGATTCTTCTTGCCCAGACTAAAGCTCCGCAATTCGAACTGCTGCTTCTTCGGATTTTATTCATCCCCTGTCGCTTCTTATTTTTTATTTCTATTTCTTCTGTACCTGCGCCCCCCCCCCCCCCACCCTTCCCGTCAAGTGCCATCGAGCGGAGCGGACTTAATTTTTCTTTTTTTTTTTTTTTTTTAAATTGTCATTTTACTTTATGTTATCCTCAAACTCTTTTATTTATTGGTTTTCATTATGCGTTTCTTTGTTGGTTCGATGATAATTTGTGCCACGGCCCGAGAAATTCCGCGCAGGCCGTTTCACGCGTTTGTCTTCGCAACTGTAATGTAATATTTATTTTTTAAGTAGCCTAGATTTAATGATGAAAAAGTCAAAGTCAAAGTGTCCCTCTTATCAGTACCTTTATACTTACGAATACGAATTGTTATCGACGACGATGAATTGAGCCGCCAAACTCGATTGAGTTTTTAATTGAATTTGAAAGTTGAAGAATTACACATCGGAAGAAAAGAAAGTCAAGTGGGATATTATCGAATGCCAATTGTAATGATAATGATTTTAAATGAATCAGTAGCGAAGTCTCTTATTTATAGTGATATTTTGAATGTTCCATGTACGATAAAAAGAAATCCGTCGATGTAGTTTGATAATTAAGGAGATCGATGATCAATTCGGTTGAATTAAGTTAATTAAGTATTGTGTATACGTCAAATTGTAACAAGCACAAGGCCCTCGAGATGGCTCGCGCGTTTATTCGAAATTGTACCTTGTACTTGAACAAACAAAAACTATCTTTAAATCAATTTATTGTAAATATATACATAATTATATATATACATATAAATAAATAAATAAATAAATAAATATATATATATATATATATATATTATGAACAGATAGATGAAAAATATATTTTAAGCCGAATATATCTCGTTCTTACAACAAATTCATATACTGTTATTGTTGTTGCAATATGTAATATTCATCAATGTTAGACCACTTTTCAACAAAATTCAATAAAAATTCTTTTGCTAAATTCCCATTTTTATATTTATATCCACATTTTTTATTATTGTTATTCTTATTTCTTGTTTCTTTTTTCAAATAATTATAACAAAAACAACAAAAATGTTTCCTTTTGTAAAACTCACTCGGTTTGGCGATCCAAACGATGCAGATCGGCGAAATTTAAACAAACCTTTTATTCGATGATCCCCCGTTGCGATCTGTTTTCCATCGATGCATCCTAAGGTCACC